>VDFB02331211.1:0-25846 GCA_007258455.2 Sequoia sempervirens
TTCCTTGCATCATCACAATCGAAAAGGTTTTTGAGAGTTACCAATCCCTTTGGAAGCTTGTTGGATTTTAGTTGAATGGTTTTTCCTTCATAAGCTTCAACGATCTTCAATTGGAGTTGATCGATAAATTCTCCTGATTGCTAGATAAATAAGGCAATGTGTTCATCACTGTCGAACACTTGCTAGCTTTGGCCATTGTTTGGAATGCCTAGTTAAACTATCACTCATACCGAGTGTTTGTTGTGAACGAGGTCGAAGGCAAGATCAGACTAGGATCTGATTGCTGCCATGTGATTTGCATCTATATTTTGTTCTCTGGGAACCGTTTGAATGTTGAAGGATTTGAAGCCCTCAATCAGGTCCCAAACTCGATGTCCATAAGATCGCATACATACATTCTTGGCAGCAAAAATTATGCAAACTTGATTGAGTACTAATTTAGATTCTTCGAACACCATTAATTACTTTATGCCCATCTGTTCTGCAAGGCTTAAACCTTGCACCAGTCCTTCATAGTCAACTTCATTGTTCGAGCAAGTGAATTGGAAGTGGAAAGACTTCAGTTTCTTTTCATTGAGTGGGGATATTAAACATATCCCAGCCCTTACGCCGACCTTACATCTTGATCCATTGAAGTGGAACTTCCATAGTTCTAAGGCTTGAACACTCTTAGATTCTTTAACGACCTTTGGGAGAACTTGATCTTCATTGTAGATGACATAGGTGCCCAACTTGATAGCATGGTAGTTTCTGAAAGGATCAACATCTATATCTTCACTCAAGAGAGCATCTTCTTGGTCGGTGCGATCTCTGGTCACTTTTTCATCTTCTAGTAGCTCAGCACAATGCATTTCTTGCTTGGTGATGGAGGTATGCGCAACTTCAAAGTTGATCATGGCTTCATCAGCCACATGTTCAGAATGCAGAGCCTCAAAAAATATCCTCGTTTTCACACCATGCTTGGTCTTGAGAATCATGTGCAACCAATCTAGGGACAGGTATTTTCCTACCTTCGAAGTGAATTCTTGGGATAGAAAGAGGTCAAAGATGGGAGGAACATCTATGATCATAGTGTCTTGCGGCACTGTGATGCTAGGGCGGGCGAATAGAGTCAATGGAATTTCATTGATGATGCCTATGGTTTCGATTTTGTTTCCGTCCAGCTGCATAACTCCTCTTTTTAGAGGTTCATAGTTAAGCCCTAAAGCTTCAACTATCTGTTTTGGCATGAATTTGGTGCTGGCACTGGAATCAATCATGACATTGTGTAATAACTTCTCCCCCACAATGAGAGTTAGGAAAAAAGGGTTTTGTCTTTGGCTTGTCCTTTACCTCGGTAGGATCCTCCACTGTGCTATTCATGAGAAATTTGGTAGGAGGTGATTGATCAATGACATTCTCTTTGAGTGACTGCTCCATTGGCATTACACTTGCGTCTTCCTAAAGAGCCTTTTGTAGCAGTTTTTTTGCTCTAGAATAGCTAATATATCCCAAAGAGACACATTGGCAGATGATTTTTTCAATTGTTCCACCATGTTGAAGGGTGGAAAATTTGGAGATTTCTACTCCTTAGCTCTTGTACAAAAATTTCCTTCCGTTGCACCACTATGGAGGTACTAAATGTCTAGTCGAAAGCATTGATACGTTGTGGACTGGCTAGTTGCAAGACGACTAGTTCGCTTGTGAATCTCCTCTTTGAGAAAGTGTTGTAATTGGACTATACCTACGGTGTTTTAGATGTGAATGCATCATGGGAAAACACCACTTCTTCCTCCTCCATCCATGAGAAGAGTGCATGATCGGGAGCGATGTCTGCTTCTTGCTCTAGTGATATCCCTTGCATTTGTGCGGTGAGCATCACATTATCCATCTGTGAGGAGGTGTACACATAGCTTCCAGAATCTGACGTTGTGCATTGACTGCAATGCTCGGCCACCTTTTGTTGTAGGTTGTCGTGTAGACAGTTTCGGGGCATGTGTGAATCACCACAAGGGAAGCACCAGGGGTTGGTGTCATCAATTAAATTATTTTACCCTACAGTTAGCTCTTTGCTAGAGCTTAGATTAGTGTCTACAATAGAGTGGGTACTAGTACTATTTGATTGGTTGTTTACGACTGCAAATTTGTGCGAGCACTCCCTTGGAACTGGTTTTGTTGGTAAGAAGGCCTTCCGCCTTGGTAATTTTGATAAGTCGACTTTGGAGGAATGACTTGGTTGTGCTTGATGACAGTTATTTTATTAACAATAGTTCACAACATTTCCTTGAACTCACTCATCTCCTCCTTTGAAGAGCTGGATGTAGAGGTGAAGTTCTATGGTGTTCTTAGATATGTGTACATAAATTGAGGAGGAGCCTGCACACTGGTAGAAGACATCTCCTGAGTAGGAATTGATATTTATGGAAATATGGGAATAATGGGTCGAGGTGGAAACTTCCTAGTTTCTATCAAATTGTTCTCCACCTTAACAAGAGTGCTATAGGCATTCAATAGTGTGGTCCCACCTAAAGATTGGATCATCATTGAAATGTTGGGGTTGATAGACTTTAGGTAGAACATGAACGCTAAATCAGGCGACGGGCGGATATCAACTTGGATTCTCTACTAGCTTATATGGAACCGGGCATTGAAGTTATCCATGGCTTTGTGCAAAGCCCACTTTATGACTGACAACTAATAGTATAGCGAAGACTGGTCTCCATTGTTCAAAAATATCTAATAGAAAGCATCTTTGAGATCATCCCAATTACTGATAGTTTTTGGTTGCAACGTCTAGTACCAATCTAGTGCTTTGCCTCTGAAAGAAGTGGCGAGCAACCTTAGTGTTATATTTTGGTCTGCAACGCCATGTACCAAGCATACGTTTGCAACATCTTGCAAATGTTCGGTTGGTGTTCTTGAGATGTCTCTGGTAAATTTAGGTATAGCTTTTAGGGTGGAGACTAGGATAGCAGCCCAAACAACAGGCGCTATTGATGCTACAAGAGGACTTTTGGCATCCCATGCCAAATAATTTACATTAGCAACCGACAACATGGCTAGCAGAAAGCATGGAGGGAGCAAAATGTTTACTAATTGGGTCATGGGCTGTACTGTCCCTAATGGTGGTACTAATAAACAAGGATTAATTGTTGTTTGGGACCTAGTAATAGGCCAATGGCTCATACACCCTTCTAAAAATTAGGTTCATTGAAGCTCAATCCCACTGAGCGTGCCAGGAAAAAGAAAAATTATTGATGCCAAAATTTGGCAAGGTAAAAACCTTTTGTAGGAAACTTAGTTTATGGGGGACTTATTCCGCTAATCTGAGTGACCTCTGAATTTTTAAAGAAGTCGGCTTCTTCTATAATTGGTTTTTGGAATGGGTAAAGGAAGCAGATATAAAAATAAAGGATCTAACAAAGATGATGCACAAGAATTTAGGTAAAAGACACAATATATCTATCTTTTAGATATGATTTAAGGGTCCATTCAACAATCTTCTATGTCCTAGAACAACAAAAATTAGAGATTGAAGCATGAAAAAATCATTCAATGACATAAAATAATCTTCAGACCCATTTACTAAAAAGAGGAGTCAAAAGACATGATCTAAACCAACAAACCTGCATTCAAATTATAGAAGTTTGTCAAATAAACCATTCAAAGAATAATGACATTGTGTAAAGTTTATTAATAGCATAAGAAAATAGAGAGGCTAAACAATGGCATAGTTTGTGAGTTCTTGCAATAATCTAAACAATAAAAGGCTTGATGTCTTTCTAAAATCTTGTAATTCTTGGACTCGTGGAACTTAGAACATGTAATATGTAATCTTCAAACTCGGAACCCCTTTTCAGAAGCAAAAAGCAGTATATATAGTGAGCCTTCCACCACTTGGTCAGCAGTAACATAAAATATTCTGAATCCTCAGCAATGATGTCAAAATGATGATTCCCCTCGACCGTTGTAATAGAAAAGGTTTGAGCCATAGCATTTGGTTGCTCTCTATTTAGGTGCATCCCCTACAAATGATGACAATGGTCTCGGGAAAGTACCGTGAAAACAAGTGTCACCTCTTAGAATAGGCAGTTAGAACACATGGCAGCATATCGCAACCCTTAGTTCGCTCCATTCCTTGCATTGAAGAAGTATGGTTGAAGAGACACATGGCAACATTTCACTACCCGTAGTTGGTTTCCCTTTCCTATGTCGAAAGCTTGCGCCGAGATGACACATAGCAACAATGTTTTCCATAGACGTTGCTTGTGGGGCCTACCAAATCTTTATGCGATTGCGAGCAACGTAGAACACGGGTGGGGCCCGATGAGGAAGCCTAGGGAAGTAGTTAAAATAGCCTATGGTGAAGACACGTGGGAGCATAGAGGGGGCCAATAGAAGAGAAAAGGAGAGAGTTCCTTTGGGGAGCATTGAGCAGACACGTGGCTAAGGCTAATGTTCATTTGTCAAAAGGGGCCATCGATATTCATTGAAGGCATGGATCGGGGCCTAGCAAAAACAAAACCCGAAGGAAGCACAATGAATTTTGTGTTCACAGTTATCACAGAAGATAGAAATAGGATCATCATACACTACCATGATATCTTTCAATGTCTGTTTCATCCATAGAACTTGTTTACAACAAGATGCAACAACAACATACTCAACTTCAGTAGTAGACAAGGAGATTGAATCCTGATTTTTACTCAACCATGCCACCAATATGCATCCAAGAAAGAATGCACCACCACTTGTACTCTTTCTGTCATCTACACATCCACCACAATCTTCATTTGTATAGGCACTTAGTGTAAAGTTAGTATCTTTAGGATACCATAACCCATAATCCAAAGTGCCATTCAAATATCTAAAAATTATTTTAACAGTGGCAACATGTGTTTCCTTAAGATCTTCTTGAAATATAGCCACAAGATAGACATCATGCATAATATTAGTTCTAAAAGCAATCAAATACAGTAGTCCACCAATCATATATCTATACTTGCTCTAATCAACCTTAGGTGAATCATCATCTTTACTCAGTTTGCAACCAGTTACCATAGGAGTACATATCAATTTGGAACCATCCATCCCAAACTTCTTCAACATCTGTTTCACATACTTAGATTGTGAAATAAAAATTTCTCTATCTGTTTGATTAATCTATAGCCCATGAAAGAAATTCATCTCTACAAACAGACATTTCAAATTATTTCTGCATCTCTTCTACAAACATCTTGCACATATTTTCATTTCCTCCAAAGATAATGTCATCAACATACACAACTACAATCAAAATTTTGTCATTTCCAATTTTAGAATACAAATTACTATCTATCGTACCTTTGTTGAATCTTTCTGAATCAAATACCTATCTAATCTTGCATACTAAGCACTAGGAGCTTGCTTCAATCCATATAAATCTTTCTTCAATCTATACACCATATTTGGTTGATCTGTCAACTGAAATCCTTCTCGTTGTTCCATGCAATCCTCTTCTTCTAGCTCACCATTCAAAAATGCTAACTTGACATCCATTTGATAGACCTTAAAGTATTTATGGGCAACAAATGCTAGGAACATCCTTGTAGCTTCCATTCTTGCTACCAGAGCAAGAGTTTCATGAAAATCTATTCCTTCTACTTGTGAGTAACCTTTACACACAAGCCTTGCTTTGTTTCTAACTACTTCTCCATTCTCATTCAAATCATTTTTGAATACCCACTTCGATCCAATGATGTTTTTATCCACCGGTCTTGGGACCAATTCCCAAGTTTGATTCTTCTCAATCTACATAAGTTCTTTCATGGATTCCATCCAATGTTCGTCTTTACATGTCACCATACTTGCCCCACCCTTAGTAACATAGTTCACTCAAATAATAGCTCTGCCTCTAGTCAATGTCTTTTCTGATCCACGAATCTTAAATTTAATGATAAGCTTTTCATGCCTGTCCCTTCCTGCTGGTCAACTTCTGCCTGGCCCTGTCTGCTGCATGTCCCACCCACGTCAAAGCCATCTCTTCACAGCTCACCAACCCTGATATTTGTACCTACCTTTTTCTAGCCCATTGTGTTATCAGGGTGCTTTCTTTAGTAGAATATCCAAGAAATACTGCATGGTCCTTCTTGCATCAAATCTTCCAAAGCCTCTATCCTCCAGAATATTTGAGCCCAACACCTGAAGTGTTCTAATGGGGAATTCTTCCCATGCCCAGTTCTATAGGGAGTCTTGGTTTATTTGCCTGAACCCTGACGAATAGTATAAAATTAATAGTGAATATTTTTCAGTAAAATTCTATAAACCTCCAATCTACTGATCTCTCAGAATTGTTCCATTTTTTCTTCCACTTCAGGAGTTCTTGGAGGATAATCATCTCTTGAGTTCACACTCTACAAAAAGAAGTCCAAGGAGAATTCTCCACCTACAGGACCTACATTTTAATCCCTGAATCACTATACCCATTGAATTGTCTTTGAATCATTCTACGGTCTGACTTTTCCAAGTGAAACAGAATCACAAGAGGAATAACCATCAATCAAGTAAAGGCTCTCTATAGACTTATTTATCTTGTAGAACCAAAAAAGATTTAATTAAACCTGCAGATTCATGAAAAGTAATTCCTGTTCTCTGAGAGCCAAATATTTCAATGTTTCTCCAAACCCATAAATTTCACAGTGCATGAATGGCTCTGTGTCCTTTGAAATCCCATGACCAAACACTAATCCTTTCCAAGTTATCAAATTTAATGTGACATATTCTCCGATGCCATAACCAATTGTCATTAATATGAGTCATAAAGCATCGTATCAACACCCTTAAGTTGAAAGATGTTTCTTTTGCATTTCTTTCCTGCAACAATCAATGTTTTGGATCCTTTTCAGATTTCACATCTCTCATCCTTGAACACAAGATCATATCCCTTACTGCACATCTGTCCAAAACTCAAAAGATTATTCTTTAAACCCTTAACATAGTAGAAATCATTAGTATGATGTTTTCCATCAAAACTTATTAGACCTATCCCACAAATTTTAGCACTAGTATCATCTCCAAACATAACCAAACCTCCATCATATTTCTTCATCACCTTCATGTGCTTTTTCCAAAGCATCCTAGACTTCTTTAGTAGTCTTCAAATTCTGCACCTTAATCAACTTAGAATGTACCAGACTGTTCTTCAAGATGTACTTCGCCTTATTGTTTGCTTCATGTGCTTTGATCCCATCAAGCGTACTTAGACCATTAGTAGGAGTGTAAGGATTCTTGTAAGATTTCTCCACATCATATCCACAATACTCCAAATATTTTTCCATCAATATTTTCTACATAGCATAATTAGTTCCATTGAACCTCGGATAATCATAAACCATTTTTCCAGCCATCTTAGAGCTTCCTCAAGCGGTTAAGCTCTTCACCAAGGAACCAAGCTCTGATACCAATTGTTAAATAGGACATCTGAGAGGGGGGTGAATCAGTTGTCATAGATTTAATATTTAATTCATTCACCAAAACTAATTCTTAACACTACTTAAATGATTAACCATTAAATGCTAATGTAGAAAATTAAATCCAACACATAAACTCAATAACACCATATTTAAGTGGAAAAAACAATAAGGGAAAAACCACGGTGAGGATTAACTCACACTATAGAGAATATCAAAACCAATTAGAAGAGGCTCACTACTTGTGAAACAAGGCTCACTGCGAAAACAAGGACTCACTATCCAACAGGGCTAACAACCCAGAGGGCTCACTGCCACAGAGATACAAAGAAGACAAAGGAAACTTGTTACAAAGATAAGACAATCTCAATGCAACAAAGGATTCCACCATAATCACTCGCTGACATGCATGAATGATAGAGTTCACCTTCTGCTCATTGCATCTGGAAACTCAACATTTAGGCTTCACACTAATTTGCGACACTCACATCACACACACTGATTCATATCAATCTCACATCTATTTTCTCTTTTTCTTTACACTTATCTCTCTTCTTTTCTCTTGTATATTCTTTTTTTTTTATTCAAGGGGTAAACGCTTTTGACCGGAGCTATGAACTGGAATACAACCATTCAACAATACCACCCCAATGGGGTTTGAACCTTGGTGGCAAGAACAACAATGCCACCATTAAACCATCACACCATGCCAATACCGGCAATCTCTTGTATATTCTTCACCACTAACTCATTATGTATTTATACCATCTTCAACTTTAAAATATATCCAAAGTTCACCATCCAACACTAAATTCAAATTAGGTCCGCACCAAAACATCCTAGGGTGGAATTAGAATGAGGGCAAACCAAACACATGCTTCATAGGGACCCAGTTAGATCCAACAAACTTCATCAACTTCAAAGATAATGTTCAACACAAGGTCGGCCAAACTAGTGTAAAATACATAGAACCATTAAGCACGAATCTTCCAGATACCAAAAATATCTTCAACAAAATCAAGGCAACTCAACTCTAGAACTGAAAGTCATAATTCTTTACCAAAGAGAAATCCGGACCAATAGTATTTCTCTCGGACCTCAACCAGAAACACCAAAAACCACAGTTCACAACTAGTGAACATAACTTGCACTATACAATGAATCAACGACTAAAAATCTAGATATAACATCTTCCCACAATCATGATCAACATATTTGAACTACACAAATATAGGAGAAAATATAGAGAAAAACCCAAAGCAACCACTGAACACTTGTAACATATCTTCATTACAATTTTCTCAATATCCTCAACATATATAGCCAACAACAACTAGTTGACCAGTTGAAATCAATGACAACACCTTCAATCTTTCCATTCTTGCAACAATGTTTTTCCTTTCCTTAGTACCACCATTTTCATCCAATAAATAATAAGATCCTTGTTGGATAGTTACTTGGTTATCAATGCAAAAATCTTCAATCATTCATTCCATCATTGAATCAATTTCATCCTGTTAGTGTCTACATAAGAAATTGTGCCATTCACCTGTGCATTCGTGCCTTCAGAACCTTGCATTATTGTTCAAATTTGACATCGATCAATTTCATTTTGGTTTAATTACTAGCCATATGATTTAGGGTTTTCTTTTAATCACTAGCGTATGATTTAGATTTTAATCGCTTTATAAAACATTGACAAAAAAATCACATGTTGATTCAAAAATGAAGATGTGAAATCAACTAGTAGAAATAAGCCACATGTCATGTCCTTATTCATCCTCAAATTTCATGCCAATCCTTCTACCTATTCATCTATGCCATGTATCAAACTCCCACTAGTCTGTGGGGTGAACCCAAGTCAACACATTCATCCCTCGGGATGGCAGGCAACTACCACCTATCCATCTATGCCATGTCATTCACCTCTTTGTTGTATCAATGTGTCTCATTATATCATCTTGTCGATGTGTGCCTATCTCTTCGATGAAATTTTGGTCGGAATGTCAGTGTGGACTAACAACTAAGTCTCACAAAAAATCACCTGTCAACTTGATGAAGAAAACCTCTTGTTACCTTTTGTTGGCTATCAGGGATCGGGGATTGGAGATTCCATGATCACCATACTATGCAGAGCTCAAGCAAGTAGACCGACAACCATACATTTGACCAATGAAGAACGAAGTCTTTTCATGAGTTGGGATCCTCCCTTCCTTCATACAATTTATCACTCCTTTCGGTGATGTGCAAGCCTCCCTCTCGACCTACAAAAATTGATGTTGTAAACACCAAAGCCTTTTCGAGGGTTGGAGTTCCTGAATACTTCATACACTTACACCCATACCACAAACTAAGTAAAGGTTACAATGAACCTCTGAATTCTGATTTTTGATAACCTTCAATGCTTTTAAGTATTTTTCAAATGCACTCGATAAGCGATAAGGCCAAAGACCGAACTTTGAAACATGCAAACTTAGCACAAATTTAGCTAAGTCTTTTACACATTTTCTGTTTGGTATTACACAAATCTTCTATTGACTTCAATCAAGGCTCATTGATGCAATCTCCTCCTTTACATCAGCTCCATTTCACCTTTTCATTCTCTCCTTTTTACATCAATGACAACAATATGCCAACAATCTCCCCTTTTGTCATTGATGGAAAAACTTAAATGCTTTGAACCAAAAAATGTACCAAACAATATATTGTACCAAAGCATAAATCACTATCACACAATCATTGTCACAACTCCCCCTTAGTTATATCTTCACCTTTGACAAACAAGGATTTTTTTGCTTACCTTCTCTCAATAGAGCATTTTTCTCAATTTATCTGCCTTTCACATCAATGGCAAAGGGTCTAACTGTTCTCTACCTCAAAACATAGTGTTGTTGATAATCTCCGCCTTTGATGAACCAACTAGGTCTAATACCAATGGTAAGTATTGTAATTCATGCACAGTAACAATCAAGTCTGATACCAATAGTTGAATTCTCTATTTGTGCTCTATACCAATTGAACAATATTCCCGAGACCAATTGTTCATATCATGCCCTGATACCAAGTGTTGGCATGATGTTTGTCATTGATGTCAATCATTGAAGTTCATGTTGCTTTTGTCAAAAGGTTTGTGTTTGGAGTTGATGTTGATGCATTCATTATTACAAGGTCCTTGATGTCATGATTTAAGGTATTTTGTGGATGAAAAAGTATCACAGAGTTGCTTGATCATTCAGAGTACTGTCAAAGTGTTTTTTTCTAGGCAGACAAGGTCATTTTTCAAAGGCATTGATACAAAGTAGTTGCTACATTTCAAGGTGATGATGCTATATTTAAAGGTGTTGATTTGTTACTTGATGGTGTGGCTCTTTTCATGGTAATTTGATATGTTAGAGGTATTTGAAATTCAATCAAAGTGATACAAAATAGATGTTGATAGATACTTTTCATGGGTTGATAGCCTTAAAAGCATGGGATTCATACAAAGAACATAGTCAAAGGTTTAAAAACCCTAAAAGCATCAAACCTTACCTTTCTTGGAAAATTTCAGAGGCATAGTATTCTACGTCAAAGGCTATAATATATATTGATTTGCAGTGTTTTAAGCTCAATCATCAATGGTTCAAGTTTATTGAAAAGGTTAGGGTTTATCCATTATTGATACCTTGTTTCTAAAACCCTAAATAGAGGCTTTTTGTAAAGTTATTAACAAGGTTACTTTTTGTTATATTTATTCATTGAAGTCAATGATAGCAAGTTAAAGTCATTTAAGTAACTTTGTTAAGGGTTTTAAACTGTTCATCAATTGGTCCTTCCTTTTAGACTAACTAGCCAAGCAAGTTATAAACTTTTCTTATATCATTCGAATGAAGATCGAAGGTTGAGGTTTAAAGTTGGTAGTGGCGGGAGTTCAAAATAAAAGGCTTATATTTAAATCTAATGAACAATTGTTTCCCAAAGTTCTTCCTTTTATGAGAGTCTAACAATCATCTATTTTAGTTTTGTTTTGTAATTGGTTGAATATGAATAGTTTGTGATTACATTGTTGGTGCCAATCCAAAGGAGGAGATATTTCTAGTTTTGAAAATCCTTTTGTATTCCAATAGTTTGGTGTGCAATTTTGAAGATGATATGAATTTGTTTTTGGATAGAATGGAAGGGACGTTCTTGATTGAAAAGATGATAACAAGGCAGATATAATAGTTTTTTTTTGGATTCAAGGTGATGCAACTTTCATGATCAGATTATGGTGATTACAAGAGGAGTCAATGAATTATTTAGAATTGTGTTTTCCAGATTGTTGAGATATGCTATGGTAAGGTTGGATAGGATTTTGACAGAGCTTTGATTCATATTGAAACAAAGAAACCCTCTTGTTTTTTCACTTATTTCCCTTTTGAGGATTTCTAATGAGGCATAGTGTTTTGCTAGTGAGGCTTGTTGATTTCCAATGAGGTGTATTGTAGCTAGTGAGACTTGTTGATTGCCAATGAGGTGTATTGTAGCCATTGAGGCTTGTTGTTAGCCAATGAGGCACACAACTTGTAACCTGTAAGGTTTTAGCCAGTGAGGCTTTTTGTTAGCTAGTGAGGCACACAACTTGTAACCTATAAGGTTTTAGCCAATGAGGCTTGTTGTTTAGTTAGTGAAACACACAACTTTTAACCTATAAGGTCTTGGCCAGTGAGGCCTAATGAAGCCTATTTTTAGAGTGGTTTTTCACCCTTTTAGGGCTTTCCACTCATAAACCATGTTTTATGTCTCCTCTAAGTGGTTTTTTATATTGTGCTTGATTGGATATCTTTGTTCAAGTATTATGTTCTAATTTGCATCTTATTGTGACTCCCTCAATATTCAATATCTATAATGTTTGAAGTGTTTCAATGGGTTTCTTTGCATAAGACAAGTGAGTTAAGTATTGAAATTTGATTTGTAATTAGACCACTAATTCAACCCCCTCTTAGTGGTCCTATACTCCAACAAGTGGTATCATAGTATTAGGTCACTTTGCACAAGTTTAATCAACTTGTGAGATACTGGTAGAGGAGTACTTATCATGGGTAATCAAGAAATTTGTTCCACTTCTAGAGCACCATTATTTAATGGTTTTGGTTTTTCTTTTTGGAAATTTAGAATGGAATCCTATTTATCTTCTCTAGGTTATGATGTTTGGGAAATAGATGAAATTGAAGATACTGCTACTAAGGCACCTTCCACTGCAAATGAGAAAAAGGCCTATGAGTGTAATGCTAAGGAAAAAAATGCTATTTGTTGTGGATTGACCAATGATATACTTGTCAAGATTATGTATTGTAAATATGCAAAGGTTGTGTGGGATAGGTTATCCAGTATATATTAGGGTGATGATAAGGTCAAAGAAGCTAAGCTACAAAAATTTAGAGCCAAATTTGAAGGACTAAGAATGAATGAAGAAGAGAAGATTGTTGATTACCTTCTAAGAGTTCAAGAGACAACCAATTCTATTTGTGGTCTTGGTGAGTCCTTGGAGGAAAAAATAGCTGTCAAGAAGGTCTTAAGGTCACTAACACCCAAGTATGATTCCAAGATATCTATTGTAGAAGAAAGGGATATAAATAAACTTACCTTAGATGAACTTCATGGCACATTTACAACTTATGAGATGAGAATTTGTAATGATGATTCCACAAGAAAAGAGGCTTCCTTTAAATCTGTCAAAAAGGATAAAGAGGTAAATTTTGGTTCAGAGGAATTGAATGATAAATAATCCAACTTTGTAAGAAAATTGAAAAAAGGTTAGGATAAGGGGAAGCTTTCATTCAAGAGTTTTAGTTGTTGTAAGACTGGACATTATGCTGCTAAATGTCCCTGTAAATATTTTGAAAATAATGAAGAGGACAGTAGAAGACAAGGAAAGAAGAAACATCATAATCCTAAAAGGAAAAACTCATTCAAAAAGAAGAAAAGTCTATTTGTAAAGAATACTAGTGTAATAGATAGTTGTTCAGAATACTCAATTGAAGGAGAGGAAAATTTGTTTATGACTACTATTAGTCTAAGTGAAAATTAGAAAGAAAAGAGTGAAGAACAATCTGATAATAGTGAAGGAGAGGTTGATTTTGAGGGAGAATTAAGATGTGCTCTTGGTGAAATAAAAAGACTCAAAAGGGAGGTAGTAGTGCAAAGAAATCAAACCCAAAAGGACATTGGAAATCTGATCAACAAGGTTAATGAGTCTGAAAAATTAGTTGTAGATCTAAAGCTTCAAATTGAAGAGAGCAAGAGGATTGTAGAAGTCACCAAAATGGAGTTAGATGCCAAAGAAAAGGAGTGTTATTATTTATTGGTAGAAGTTGTATCCTTGAAGAAAAAACTAGACATGTGTGACAATAGGGACAAGTTAGTAAATCTCGTTAGTAATGACATTTAGCAGCATAATGTCTAGTCTTACAACAACTAAAAGGGCAGTTTATAATTAGCAACAACTAAATGTCATTGCTAAATGTTGTGACAATAGGGACAAGTTAGTTTTTGAAAAAGGGCAGTGTTCTAAGGTTAGAGAAACTCCAAGGAAGAAAATAGACCTAAAATATCATTATGCTACTTCTAAGGTTGGAGAAAAGAAGAAGACAATAGAAAGTGTTCCTAAACAAGCCAACAAGAACGAGTTCAAAAATTATTTCTGTTTAGGACATCATATGTCTAGGTTTGAAAATTATTTTCATGGTTATTGCTATTCATGTTATGAATTTTGTCATAGAGAAAAAGAGTGTTGAATGCATGCAAGAAAAATTGGATGGAATAAGCATCCTTATGAGTGGTCAAATGGAAGAAATAAGAATCTATGTTATAAATGCAATCACCTAGGTCATATAGAAAGGTTTTGTGGGACACAAGTAAAAAATGATGATTTTCGATTGTCAAGAGGCTAAAATTATTTTGTTCCTCTTGCTGATTACAAGATCATATGCTATAGATGTCATAATTTTGGACATAAAGCATTGTTTTGTAAGATTCATTTGGTGAAACCTTTTAGTTATAAAAAGAAAACAGGCACTATGAAAATTTGGAGAAAGAAACAAGAGAAAGAGAAGAAAGAATCTAAGCTTGTGCATACTACAAAAATGACATGTATAAGTGTATAAAAGAGAAGCATGAGGTTAGGGGGAGATGTTTATAGTTTTATCAGACAAACCCCATACACAACATCCAAGAGGTTGTAAAGGTTGTAAATAAAAAAATAATGAATTCATGGAAAGTCAGTTTGTAGCTACTCATTGTCTTGATATTTATGGTGTCATATTCATGGTGTTGATATTGTTGGTGCAAAAATGTCAAAAAGTTGCTTCAATATTATGTCATTCATCTTGTTGTGTTGATCATCTTGTGGATACAAGAAAACTATAGTGGAATAGAAGGCTGAGACATAATCAAAGATTGTTGAAGAATCATTCACTTTGTGTTTTCAAAAGATTATATAATGATCTCTGCAAAGAGTGCTTTTGATTTTTTCTCTTAGTTTTTTGGTTGTGCTTTGAGGAAATTTTCTTTGGTATACCAACAAGTATGATGATTGATTATGGTGACAGTCTTATCACAGTGTTGTATTGTCCCAATAGTAACTTGTTGTAGAGGTGTGAAGTACAATGTGTCCTAATGATAGTATGACAGTGATTTTTTGTCATGGTATTCATGGTTCACAAGATGATATTGGTGTTGTTTGGAATCATAGAGTTCCTTGATTATTTATTTATGATATTGATGCAAATTTTGCAGAGAGGTCTTGTTCACTATCTGTCAAAGTTGCTTGTTCACATGGTATTCAAAGTGTTGTTTCAAGTCATTTTAGTGTTGTTTTAGGATAGTGCTACAATTGAGACCTTGGTAGGAAATAGTTTTTTTTTTTTATTAGATTGCCCTCTTGACTTGGTAATGTTTCAATGAGTAAATGAATAGTTTGTTGAGTCTTCTTGCATCTAGTAAAAACCTTTTCATAATAAGTGCTCAGTGCAATCTCATCTTGCATATACATAGTGGAGTCTGGAGTACTTTGTTTGATGATTAGTGACTTAACACCATATAGTGTCATTGTTTTGCATCTTGGCTTGACAATAGTCTTTATATTAGATATGGCAATGCTCTCTATGCTTGGTTTTGGTTGTGACAGTGATGTTTTCCTTGAGACAATACATGATACTATGAAATGGATCACAGTGAAGTGGTATGCAGATATTATAGTGCTTTTGTTTCAGTAGTTAGTGGCATTCCATGTTTGATCTTTGCAATGCAAGTATCATATGGGTCTTGAAAATGATATGATGCTTATATTCCTTCAGTTTCCTCTACACTTCTCAAGACAATATCATATTTGTTGTTAACAGTAGTTACTTGTGTTATTCATGAAAAGTGATTTTTTGTTTGTCCAAGAAGGTGTAGATAGTTTGCAATTAAATTTTTCCAATGAACTTAGTCACTTTTGGGTTGTCTATTCATTCTGCAGTGGTTTTGGTTCACAAAGTATTTGTATACTGATGATAGATCTATTCATTTCACATCTACTATTTTTCAGCGCTCACAATAACTGTTGGTCAAGACTATTGCTTTGCCAATGATCTCTATGTATGTTTCTTAGTTCTAGTTTGCAAATGCGCTTAGTCACAAAAGGATTCAAAATCACAATCCCATCTTGAGGTGGTATTCATTTATTTTTTGGACTATCTATTCATGCCACAATTTTATTGGTATGCAAAAAATTTGTATGCACTTTATACAAAGTGATTGATATGGCATACAAGGTGTTAAGTATAGTGCTAGACATGGCTCACATTTGATACAGATAATGCAGTGATAGTAGTATCAATATAGTACTAGTGTTATGACTGTTTTGACCATATTGCTAGTGACTACATCATATCAGATTGGCAGTTGCTCTTTAGATAGTTTCTCTTGCAATAATATATTTTTGACAAGTAATTTCTATTGGATTGTTGTTTTTGCACAATGATGTTATACATTCAGTAATATGTATGGCTCATATGTCAAGTAGATGGTATGATAGTTCCCATACAATGAATGTAAATCTTCAATAATGACAGGACAATGACAATGTCACAATGTCAATACAGTGGCATGACAATGATTGATGTGTGGACAGTGACAGTGTGGTTTTTTGCTTTAGTGCTAGGATATTTTCTTGCAAGGAAGATATTGATAGGGAGTCTTGCATAGTGATTTCTTTCTCAGTCTTAGAGTTTCTTTGTAAAAAATTTCCATTCAAGAAATAGTGTGTTTCAAAAATATGTTTGTTGTTCTTATGAGGAGCTCATTTGCAGGGGGAGTGATTTATCTACAACCAAGGGTCTCTTTGTCATTGTTGTCAAAGGGGGAGAAGAGCAACTAGGTGTAGGTGCAATGATTGGTTGACATCAATGCCAAAGGGGGAGTTTGTTGGCATGATGTTTGTCATTGATGTCAATAGTTGAAGTTCATGTTTCTTTTGTCAAAGGGTTTGTGTTTGGAGTTGATGTTGATGTATTCATTATTACAAGGTCCTTGATGTCATGGTTTAAGGTACTTTGTGGATGCAAAAGTATCACAAAGTTGCTTGATCATTCAGAGTACAATCAAAGTCTTGCTTCTAGGTAGAGAAGGTCATTTGTCAAAGGTGTTGATACAAAGTAGTTGCTACATTTCAAGGTGATGATGTTATATTTCAAGGTGTTGATTTGATACTTGATGGTGTGGCTCTTTTCATGGTTATTTGATATTCCAAAGGTATTTGACATTCATTTAGAGTGATACAAAAGTGATATTGATAGATACTTGTCATGAGTTGATATCCTTGAAACCATGGGATTCATACAAAGCACATAGTCAAAGGTTCAAAAACCCTAAAGCATCAAAGCTTACATTTATTGGAAAATTTCAGATGCATAGTATTTTGCATAAGAGGCTGCAATATATATTGATTTGCAACGTTCTAAGCTCAATCATCACTGGTTCAATTTTATTGAAAAGGTTTGGGTTTATCCATTATTGATACCTTGCTTCTAAAACCTAAATAAAAGCTTTTTGTGCAAAGTTATTAACAAGGTTACTTTTTGTTATATTTGTTCATTGACCGGTGATAGGAAATTAAAGTCATTTAAGTAAATTTGTTAAGGGTTTTAAACTGTTCATCAACCAACCCCTCATTTTAGTGTAACACCCCTCCATTTTGGATATTTGGATCGGCACTGCTTCCTTGGTAATGTTTGATTATGCTTGATGTGACTGTGAACTTAGTGATTGTTTGATCATGAACTGTTTGATGATGCGCATGTTATATCATGATGTGATGATTGTGTCTGAACATGCTTTGACTTTGGAACTTGATTACTTGTGATCGTGATTGATTAAATGATGTGGAAGTTATATGTTGATGTGATGTTCTTTTATTCCGATGTTACCCTTATGGCATGATTTAGAATAACTTAGAAGAGATCCAATTAAATGATGTTTACACTTTTGAGCATATCTCTGATGTTAGATGTGTTAGTTAATGATACTATTTTGGTGAAAGGGGCGGATTGTATCACTCGCTTGCGAGCGCCCTACAATCCTGAGATTTCCTATTCACGGTGTGTTTGATCATAATATACATATATATTTTGCACGTTCGACATGTTCTTTGTTGCAGGTTGCAGGTACACGATATCGACTCCACCTGGCTTCACAGGTTTGAGCGTGTCCATTTACCAACGGTAATTGTTTGGGAGATAGTAACTAGGTTTCCGAGCCAAGTCGTCACCCTAGTCATAGCATGTTATCAGGTTGTCGTCGGGGTCAGTTGTTCTATCTTGGTCAGTTTCCCCTTAAGTGTTTATTTAATTTCAAGTTTAAAGTTTATTAAATGACTTTCATAGTTTAATTGATGATTAAATGCGTTTAGTTGCAATGTGAAATGTGATTTATTTATTGATTTATTTGATGAAATTAATAGAATAATGATTGGGTTATTGATTGATTTGATTAATTAATAAACTAGATTTAGTTTATTAATTAATTAGATTAATAGCGAATATAGTCTAAAAGATGATTTAATCTATTTAGTTTCGATAATTAAATGCAATTTATCTCGTTTGTTAATTGGGTTTAAATTAATTAAATGATTCTTTAGTTACTAAGGAATTGACTTATTTAATTAATTAGATTCAGTTATAAATTGATTTGTTTATTAATGAGTAAATTTGAATAAAGGAATTATATTATCTTTATTGAATATTTGATTTAAATTATAAAGATAATTGAAAATCATAATAAAGTTTTGATTTAAATGCAATTATGTATTTACATGGAATTGTAATCGAAATTAAAAGTATTTTTTTGTAAATTTAAAAATGGAGTAGTTTTAAAATGAATTTTCTTTTTTTTTAGATAAAAATTAGATAGTGGGAATTTTAGGGTTGCTTTGACCAAATTGAATAAAACCCTATTTTGAAAGGAAATGGCTCATAAAATTTTTATGCTTGCAATTTGGAGAAAATTTGGTGGGCTATGGCTTTGCTTGAAATTTTGAAGGAGATGGAGGCTTGGTGAGAGTTGGATTCAAAAGGAAGGATTGGAGAAGGTTTCAAATTACGGAGCAAAATCAGGTTTTTCTTTATTCTTTTGTTCATTTTGAAATAGATGAAACCCTTCATGCTTGTTAGGAAATCTTTGATATGTGGTTGAAAATCCAACAAAACCCATGGAATTAGATAGTTAATGATTGACTTAATTCAATCGAATGACCTTATTTATTAAAAACGTTTGAATACGGAATTTAGGTATGGAACTAAGAGATAATGAAATATTTATTTTAATCAGTTATTTTAATTATCAAAAGTTTGATTTAGTTATAATTTAGTTTGATTTTTACGGATAATCGTGGCAAATGAAATTAAAGGGGTAGATTTAAATATAGATAACTGGAAGATGATTTTGATTCGAAATAGAAGCAAAAGTAGATTTTATATACAAATGGAATATCTAGAACGTTGAATTTTGAATAGTCAATGATTTATTTTAAGGATAGAGTCTAGATAATCAAATGTTTTTTTTTATAAGATATGTATTGGGAAACGAAATATAAAGTATTGTTATAGATTCTTAAATGTTAATAGTGTGATTTAAGTATTTAGTATGTAACAGTATATACATCGAGTAGGCTCTATTAAGTATATTTGT
The DNA here is from genome assembly GCA_007258455.2 of Sequoia sempervirens. Lineage (NCBI taxonomy): Eukaryota > Viridiplantae > Streptophyta > Pinopsida > Cupressales > Cupressaceae > Sequoia > Sequoia sempervirens. The sequence continues at coordinate 19,614 of VDFB02331211.1, forward strand.
TGGAATGTATTTTGTACTCAAGTAGAGATGAGACTTAGTTGAAGATTTAATTGATTTATTAATGCGAATTGAAAGAAAGACTAATTTATTTATCAACACGTTCTAAATACATAAAACAAATGAGAAACTTAGAAGTAATGAATGATTTAATGAATCATATGAGATTGAGTTGTTGATTTATTGCTAGGTCGAAATAAAGAGTAATCTATTTAATCCAAATGCTTCATAAAACAAGTGGATTTAATTACAGTATAGGATTGTGAGACGTAGAATTATTAATTGGTTTGATTTCAATTCAATGATGTTATTTATTGAAATGTCTTGATTTTAGAATATGGTTGTGTAATTTAGAGTAAATGATCTGTTCTTTGAATATTTCTTGTCGTGGAAAGAGATAGGTTCAATTGATTGGATAAATGCAAGTCATGAATACTGTGTTTGATTGGATTTAGAAAATCCGAACAGTAGCTCACTTCGTTGTCTGCAATGTTCTCAGTGGTTAATTGTTTGTCTTCGTTGTGTTGTGGAATTAGTGTGAATGTATTGAAAGTCTTCCATTTAGGAGTCCTTTTATCAATATCGGTTGTGGCATGTGAGTCAACCTTTGATGTGTTATGGAAAATATGTATAGTATCACCATGTCGTTTCACCCAGTTTTCACGTATGGGTTTTGTAATTGGTGCCTCCTTGGGAATAGGAGAAGGTTTTGTAATATGCGCCTCCTTGGATGGAGTGGTTTTGTTTTGTTGTTTTCCTCCAGTGTTTGGAGAGGGTTTAACCTTGTTGCCCCAGTGTTTGGAGAGGTCGTGTTATCTTGTTACCTATTCTGGTTATTATCGTGTGTGTTGTCTTAGAAGAGTGGCTTGCAAATGGGCGCCGGCGCACAAAGTGGCACCAGGATAACCCTTTTGCAAGTTGGTTAATTCAGTGATAACTAAATAAACTTTTAGAAGTTTAGGATGCATCAAACATTAAATAAGATTAAGTATTCCTCGCTCATGGACCTAAGGGCTTGTTGTAGACTTGGGATGAGACGGGAAGGCCTGGAATGGCAAGATCATCTATCTCGTCTTCACGAGAGGCATTTGATTCCGCATGAGTAAGCATGGGTGCCGGGAGTTCGGTAGAGGCCACCAGGATAACCCAAGGTGGGGGCCAGAGCCTAGGAAGATTCCCAGAGGATATCCCTTGACGAGCTATGCGATGACACTCTTCCTAAGTCAACAGTTTGTATATGTTTTATGTGACACTCATGATCTATTGTATGTCTGGAAGCAATGTAACCTATAACAGTGTTGTGTGAGTCATACCTAGAGTAGTACGTATGACCGATCAGTCATATGATGAGGCCTTGTATTTATTTTGTATCAGTTTTGTGTGGCCCGTGTCTAGAGGTGGATGGTCTTGTGTAGGAATTCCTGGTTACTATCTCCTAGCATGGAGGGAGTGGAACCTTTTGGATTCCACGTGGTCGGGTGGCGTGCATATTAAATCCATTGGTTCTTCTTGTTCGTGTGATCGTGATTCCAGTTGGAGAGCTCGTGGGAATCAATTTCTTCTCATGCCTTATTCTCTTAGTTCTTATTGTATTTTATTACCCCTCATTTGTTTAGAGGTGGAATTGTATTATATAATCATTTTGTTGGACTTGCCTCATTCAGAGAATGAGTAATGTAATCTTATTGTAAACCATGTTATTGGAATCAAGGGGTATTTCATACTCTTGAATGTAAATTGTATAGTTTTATGAATGGAATGTATGTTGTCCCATTTCCCTAAAGTGATTAACGTTTCAGTATTTTTTTTTTATGTTTGTTGTTGTTTGGGTTCTAAAGTAATCTTTGTCTCGTGGCCTTAGAGGTTGTTGGCAATGTGTATTCATCTTACAGGTTATTTATACTTAAATAAAAAAAAAAAAATTGGTGCATTTAAGTAGTGAATTGCAACTTCCTCTAGGGTCGCGTGGCGGGGTATTACATTTAGACTAACTGGTCGAGCAAGTTATAAACTTTGCTTATATCATTTGAATGAAGATTGAAGGTTGTGATTTAAAGTTGGTAGTGGTGGGAGTTCAAAATCAAAGGCTTGTATTTAAATCTCATGAATGATTATTTCCCGAAGTACTCCCTTTGACGGGAGTCTAACAGTCATCTATTTCAGTTTTGTTTTGTAATTGGTTGAATATGAACAATTTGTGACTACATTGTTGGTGCCAATCTGAAGGAGCAAATATTTCTAGTTTTGAAAATTCTTTTTTATTCTAACAGTCAGGTGTGTGGTTTTGAAGATGATATGATTTTTTTTTTGGATAGAATGGAAGGGATGTTCTTGATTGAAAATATGATTATAGGGAAGATATAATAGTTTTTCTTGTATTCAAGGTGATGCAACTTTCATGATTGGATCATGGTGATTGCAGGAGGAGTTAATGAATTATTCAGAATTATTTTTTCCAGATTCTTTAGATATGTTATGGTAAGGTTGGATATGTAAGGAAAGCTTAGGTGTGGAACAAACTCTCCTAACACCAAGACCTCAGGGAAGAATGTAGATGACTTTAAATTTTGCAATTACAATTCATTAAGATACACAAGAAAAGAATAATAGAAAAGAGAAATGGACACATACACAATTGGACATCAGATTTATGTGGGAAAACCCTTATGGGAGAAAAACCCATCACACTAAGAAAAGCCTCTTTGTATTACATTAAATAAAATTGCATACATAGTTCAGACTTAACTTTCTGATGTCAATTTACATCAGCAACATTCACTGATCAATCTTGTACACAGAATAGCTCTTTGAAAACATAAAATGTATTCACTCAGATCAAAATCATGTTCAATCGAACAACCCTCTCTCTATCTCGAACTATACACCAAAGTCGACCATTGCAGAGCGTAATCCACTCTACTCATGGCCTATTCATTTTCCACAACAGAATAGTCGCAACTGTTCAACTTCCAACGGTTCTCATTCTACTTCTCTCATTGGTTCAAAACAGACCACACCAGACAGTCATTCGGTCAAAACATTCAAACAAAATCGCATGTCAGTGAGACACCAGACCATGTCTCCCCGATGCCTAAATGCTTGACTATCCTTATCGACAAGAGTCACCACCATCAACAAGAGTCATATCGAGTTCAAACTTGTCACCCAGACTCACTCTATCGGAAAGAATCACATTGAATACAAACCCATTGACTAGACACACTCTATCGCTAAGACATCACATCGATATCCACTGCAGAACCATTGACAAGACCATCACTATCGGTGAGACATCATACCGATCACAAATCCATCTTGTGTAGATCTATAAACAAGAGTTTCGCTATCGTTGAGTCTTAAACAACCTTTATGTTACCCCGATGTTCATCATGCAAAGCTGTCGGCAAGACAAGTGCTACCGGCAAGAGTTCACACTGAAATCATGCCCGTCTGCGAGAGGAAAACCATTAGCAAGAGTTCTCGTCGAAGTTCAATACCCACCAGCGAGACTACAACCATTGGCAGGAGATCATACCGAATGCATCAGCCTGTTGGCGAGAGAAACACTATTGTGAAGAGTTCATATCGAAAGCAAATTTGTCGGTGAAACCTCCACTGTTGCTTTGACTCTTATCGAGCCTTAATGTCACCCCGATGACATTCATATGTAAAACAATCAACGAGACATAATCTATCAGAATGTGTCACTTCGAGGGTTCATGCCTCTCCCCGATGCCACTCGTCGCCAAGAGTCTCTCCAATAATCACTAGGAACCAACCCATCGGCAAGAGGTCTTCCCAGATGGAAAGAGTTAGGAAATTCACAACGATAGACATGTCTTGCCGATGACTCCCGTTGGCAAGACAGAACCAAAGTCTCAATGACTTTGAACTTTTGAACACAACTACTGATCGGTAAGACATTCAGAGGGTCTCATTGATTTTGCTCTTTCAGGATTTTCATGTTAGTAAGCTTGAGGCACATTTTCCAACAGGATAGGATTTTGACAGATCTGTGATTTGTATTGAAATAGAGAAACCCTTTGGTTTTTTGCTTATTTCCCTTTTGAAGATTTCCAGTGAGGCATATTGTAGCTAGTGAGGCTTGTTGATTGCCAATGAGGCATATTGTAGCCAGTGAGGCTTGTTGATTGCTAGTGAAGCGTATTGTGGCTAGTGAGGCTTATTGATTGCTAGTGAGGCTTGTTGTTAGCTAGTGAGGCACACAACTTGTAATCTGTAAGGTTTTAGCCAACGAGGCTTGTTGTTAGTCAGTGAAGCACACAACTTGTAACCTTTAAGGTTTTAGCTAGTGAGGCACACAACTTGTAACCTATAAGTTTTTGGCTAGTGAGGCCTAATGAAGCCTATTTTCAGAGTGGTTTTTCACCCTTTTAGGGTTTTCTACTCATAAACCTTGTGTTATGTCTCCTCTAAGTGGTTTGTTATATTTTTCTTGATTGGATATATTTGTTCAAGTATTGTGTTCTAATTTGCATGTTATTGTGACTCCCTCAACATTCAGTATCTATAATGTTTGAAGTGTTTCAATGGGTTGCTTTGCATAAGACAAGTTAAGTATTGAAATTTAATTTGTAATTAGACCACTTATTCAAGCCCCCTCTTTGTGGTCTTATACTCCAACACCAAGTGTGTAGACTATCTACTAGACCTGCATTCTTTATGCTCTGTACCAATTAACATTTTGAACTGCACTATACTAAGTATGACACTAATTTGATACCAAAAGTAGCTCCCCCTTAGACCTTACTCCATTCTCTCTTGCATACTCTAGCATTTTCTTCACTTTAGGTTCTATACCAGCCAAACTATTCTGTACCAATTCACAATGGTTTGATGTCAATTGGAACCACTCTATCCCAATTGTAACATAAATAATTTTAAGTACATATACAGAAAAAATCCTCCTCAGATATATCTCCTCTACTTGTAGGAAAATGACATCTATACATTTTAGTTTCTTAGCAGAGCACTTGCACAACTACTTTCTTCTTCAACTACAAATGTTCTTCCCCTTTGACAAGTATTTCAAAGAGAAAGTGTGTAACCATCAAGTCATTAGAAATTTGTAAAACATATTTTACCTAACTTTATCTCCTTATCACTTCCAAGGATGAATAGGATACTAATTATGCTCCCCTTGGATTCATGCCCTATCACTACAAATTAGTGATGTAAGGAAGGAGAAACCACATTGAGTGTTGCCTGCTGATCTTTCACTCTCCAGACCTTCTTGTGCTTCTTCTCTTTCTTATGAATCTTCTTCTCAAGAATATGTGAATCATTTTTTACTCTGGGGGATATATTCTTTCTATCATAATGTGCTATTGGTCTTGCATAGTTTAATCTACAACTCTTAGCTATTTGACCAAGGTTATTACAATTGTAGCACATTACATTCATTTTCATTACAAGAGCAAATGAATTTATATTCATATATTTTATGCTCATTCTAGGTGCAGTTCTACATTCACAAGCCTTATGACCAAATTGATTAAATGAATAATAGTAACCATAGAAAAGTGAGAAATACCTGGTCATATATTTTCTTTATGCAATATGAGGTGGTCTTCTTTGATTTGACATCTTGGCATGTCTCATCCTTGTGAATCTTTCTGCATCAGTTCCCTTTGTGTGTTGCTTTCTCTTCAGTTGTTTAGGGACTGATTTTTCCACCTTCTTATCTACTACGGGAATCTTCTTCTAATAATCAGGAACTCAATGGTTATTGTTCTTCTTGTTTGTAGTAGGTCTCTTCTCTTCAACTCTCTTCTTATCAACAATAGGCTTCTTTTCCTCTTTTGCTATCTTTACCTTAGTAGTGAATTTTTTTTATTTTCCATTTGCTGAGGCTTTTTCCTTGGAACAACTCGTGCAAGATTTCTCATTCTTTATGCAATTTCTCTCTTCTGCTTTAAATCTATCAAATAATTTTGCAGAAGTAGAGGGACTTTTCCCTTTCTCACAACAAAGGTCAATATTCACTCTTGGTCTTGATAGCTTTGTGATCTAAACAACTCATCTAACATCTTAGAGCCACCTTTCAACTCCAAGCCTTTATCAATATGCTCCAAGTAGCATTTGCTAAATATTTTCTAAGAGCCACAATTTCTTCCTCTAGCTTCATGCACTCATTTGATTTAGATTGTAGTTCAGATCTAACTACATCTTCTGCTCTCTTTGCTTCTTCCACTCATGTCTTCAAACTAACTATC
>VDFB02331212.1:0-14899 GCA_007258455.2 Sequoia sempervirens
AGTGAGTTTTTCTTCTCTTTTTGACTTCATATGTTACATCAATGAAAGTAATATTGGTGAGAGTCTTGCCGATTCATCTGAAGGAAGAAGACAATACATCAAGGAGACTAATAACATCGGAGTAAATCTCTTCGCGATGCTCATTCTCTTGCTGATGGTAATATGAATGGGTTAAAAAGTTCATTGGAGTGACACTTGGAAACAACTTTGATATCTAAGTGACTTCACAAATCTCTCCCTGAAGGTGATATGGATTAAAAGACATAAAAAACCAATTATTCAACATCGGTAAGAAAACTATTTGATCTTCCCGACCAAGAAAGATGATCTCTGTCTAATGAACATTTGGCTTGATTCAAATATCATCCAGAGTTTGAATAAGTCTCACTGATATAATCATTTGGTCTAACAGTGAGAAATTCAAAAAATCTATTACACTCATGTTCAAAGTTGGACATTAATGGCCACACAGATACACAGTGTATAGATAATTCTATGATCGAAGAAGAATAATTAAAGAGAATTTTTAGGATTGACAGGGAAAGGAATGGGAGAACAAGTAGAGGCCAGAAAATTCAATGCAACCAAAATTTTCCAAGTAAGCTTGCAATTTCCTTGAAATTATATTTGCAATTCTGTCATCTTGAGAAGATAGAATGGAGGGTTCAAGCTCTGGGAAATCGAAGAGTAGAAAACAAAAAAGTGAGGGTAGTTAGCCTAGGGGTAAGAAACAAAAAATGCAAACAAGAGATGAGCCAAAAAAATGAGAGAAAATTGAGCCAAGATCTTATTGAGCAACTACCTAGTTCAGGACCAAAAGCCAGGCATTCTACACAACTTAGGGAAAATGTGGAGAGATTTGAGGACAAGTGCAGGCATATAGGGGATGTATGGACCCCTATTCAAGGATATGAGCTATTTATGTTTCATTATCATCAGAGGGACAGGTTTGAGCCAATATGCAATCCCTAAAACTTTAACCAAGGAAAATTGATTGTCCCTAATGTATTTGTGAATGTGGAATTAGAAAAACTCCTAGCTACCCACTACATTCCAAACCTCAAGGCTATTTGCAATTCGCTAGGTAAACATTTTATACATGTGTCAGAAGCTACAATTTGTGAATTTTTTGACCTAAACGACACATGTGATGAAGTTATTGTACATGAGGCTCTAGAGAAAGAATACTGGCAAATGGATACAACCTATAGAGGGTGGAGATTACCATTGCATAGGCCCAAGATGGAAGTCATGTTCCACTTGATGGCAATGATGAGCCTCCTTTCTATGTTGACTTATTTGAGCCCTATTTAAAATACACATAATTCTTAGTGTGTCAGGTGTTAGGGACTGAGGCTCTTGAGTTTATGTCAATTGTACCAATGGTGATTGTTGTTGATGTTCAGTACCATAATGCTAGGTCATTTGACTATGCTTCATATATTTTTAAAGGAATTGATTCAGGATTAATGACAATTAAAAATGGATCCCCTATTTTGCATTTCAAGTATTATTCTATTTTCATGCATATAATAATGTATTTCATACAAGAAATAGGGATGTGGCTAGAGGAATTACGGATTGCACAATTTGATAAAGAGGGTAAACCACTGCCAATACAATTATGGACTGTTATTTGGGATAGCAGATTTGTCAATTCCAGTTATGTTCATTTTGAGGAGTATTTTGTCAAGACATTGTACAAAATTTTCAACTATCCTTGTGATCATTCATTATTTGATGAAATTAAAAGGTTCCTTAGGCCCAAGGATTTCAATGGACCTGTGACTGTTGATCACAATTGGGGTGATTGGTACGTTTTTGTGGATGCCACCATGATCAGATTTTATGGTTTTGAGGATACACCATTTCTTTTTCCAAGGGCAGTACCTAATAGAATTGCTTACTTGGAGATTGTTAGACAGATGGACTACTTAAGTGTCATGAATCTAGGTGCTTTTGGGAAGCAGGCATTCATGCCAAGCACTTTGTGCTTTAGAGATTTCACTGTACTGTCAAAAGAGGGGTATGAATTGATTTTGGATAAACTATTGCATTTCAATTTAAAAAGAGCTCCACCTAGGAAAGGGTTTGATCTAGAATGATGCATTGACCTTTCCCAAAAAAAAGGTGAACTTGGGTGGGTATGATCATATACCCTATCCATATGATGACTTGATCAGGAACATGGAAGAGAGGGAAGCTAAAAGGGCTATTGATGAATATAATAGGGGTGTAGAACAAAGGATAAAATAAATGCAAGAAGTAGAGCTATTATCCTCTGGTGAAGAATCATCCGATGATAAAGAGTCTTGAGGTCCAACTGATAAATTTTCCAAATTGAGAGTTGAGGACTATAAGTCTCCCCTTAGAGAGCAAGAAATTGAAGAAGGGTCTGATACAGACATGAGGCAGATGGCTTATAGATCCTTTGTTGTTGATGATGAGTTTATAAAGTCCCCAAAATTTAGATCCTTCTTGTATAAATAGAAAGGGAAATCAATAAGAGAATCTGTTGCAAACATAACACCAAACAATGAGGATCAACTCTTGAATACTTTGAAGTTGAGTGTAGAAAATGAGATGGAGAACATGACTCCAAAACAAGGAAGGAAATTATTGGAGGAGTCAAGTGTTATGATTTTCCCAGGTTTGGACCTAAATTTTTCTCTTGTTTTGACAGCTTCTTGAAAGATAATAGTGCTACACATAAGCTTAGTCCTGAAGGAGTTGCATAGGTGTACACAGGATCAAAGTATAATCTTGATGAAGGTTCCCTCATGATCTGGGCCCTGTATCCTCCACACAAAAAGTCTGTAATCATTGACACAAAAAAAGAGTTTGGCCATGTCACGACCTTAAAAGTTGGAGAGGTTGATCCTGTGGCTACAACTGAAATTGGCATCAATGTTGCTAAATTAAACAAAACTCAGATCTAGATGTTGATTAAAGAAAAGGACATGCACAAAATGAATAATGAGAGGATACTCAAAGAGAATGATTTCTTGAAGGATATGGTTAAAAATACGTTGAAGGAATCTACTCAACTATTAACTCAAGGGGAGAGTTCACAATTAAAGGATAAGGGTGAAGGATCACATGTACAAGATCAAGTCAATAAAGCCAGGTTTGATATGATCTCTGCAACATTTCAGAAAATACATGCTTATTTAATGATTTGGATGAATAAGTTATGGTCAATCCATTCCAAGAATCATGCTACAGTTCAGGAACACAAAAGGTTGAATGACTGAATACAGGAGAAGATTCAGGAAATGCAAAAGATAGGTGTTTCTGATAGTGGGGCTACTACAAATGTTGAAGATATAATGAAAAAACACAAGGACTATTATGAGGAACTCCAGGCGGATGCGAAAGGGCTAACTAATGTTACAAAAAGTGGAGTGCCTACATTATTTGTAGATAATGGAGAGCTGAAGAGTTAGGACAAGTGGACAAAATATTGCAAGGTGATATTGCATAAAGCCTTGGAAGTTGCCAAAAGTGAAGAATCAACACTGGACAAATCATTAGAGAACTTGGAGAAAATATTAACCTTGGAGATCGCTATGAGGAACGCCACAGAAGATGTCGAAACTCACTTAAGACATGATTATTTAGATCATATCACCAAAGTCCATCTATGGCTTGCTAGAGCCTAATTGTTATGTTTAATTATTGTTAGTTGTTAGTTTTCAAAAGAAATTCATGAAGGGGTGTGTCCTCTTCACCTTTGATATATGTTGGTTATGTAGCAATAGAAAGATATATGCCAATAGAAATAGATAGATAGCGTAAGACTTCCATAATGTTTACATTTCAAAAGACTACTGATAGGGAGGTTGGATGAATCAATCACTGATTCATGCTCTGGGTCTTGCTTGGAAGACCTCTAGGGTGTCTCACTCCACCACTTACAACTTATAGGACCTCTTCCTTCTTAGGGTCCCCTGATTTCCCCTTGCCAACCCAACTATCAACATAGATTCTTGCACCAAGTCAAGACTTGGTGCAATCTTGAAACACTTGCCTTAGCCCTTAATCCACCCTAAAGGCTACTAATCCTCCAAATTCTTGAATTTATTCTTACAGGGGTGTGGAGGTGCTTCTAAATTCATCAATCCATCCTACTAAGTGTATTATGGTTCCACCTAGCTCCAACTGCACGTCGATTTCACCAAACCCCACTATTAGGCCTAGGAGGCTATTAGCCCTCTTAACCCTATTAGGTCTTCTTCTCCGAGAAATCAGGTTTGTTCTCCAAGACTTTCCAAGAACACCCCAATCTTTTCTTTGGATTCTTTTTTCATATGCCCACCTCTCAAGGATTTTTGGGGTCTTGGGTCTCAGCTGTCCGTACAAAGCCCTAACCTAAAAATGAGTAAAACTAGGCCTTTTAAGCCCTTTCTTGGCTTCTCTGCAAATTGTTAAGTCCTTCCCTCACCAGATGGATTGTTGGATTTTCTTTCTCCTTACCATATCTTGGAAAGACTCATACCTTCCTTCTCCAAAAGGTAATTTGTCAGGAAATTGACACCCCTGCAAATTAAGTGCTCTGCACTAAGGTCTTCCCTAGTCGGACACTTCCCTGGCTCACCTAGGGAAAGACTTCCACAGTAGCTCCTATGATTTCAAAGGCCCTAAACCCTACTATATGTACATCCATGGAGTCTAGTCACTGTTCCCAAAGGGTCGTACAATTTGTACGGTGGGAAAGTGAACTAACACTCCATTCTCGCAAACTACCTGATTCAGATCAGCAATAGTATGAAAACCAAAACTAATTACAAACACTACTTGAAGCTGAATAAGAAAACTATCTAATGCACACAATGCTCGAAGAAAAACTACTCTACATCCTACACAAATTATGGTGCCATGATCAATCCATTAAAACCTCACTTCAATGCAAAAACCAGAAAATTCACACTCAATCACAATTGCCTCCCTTGAATTAAAAAACAAAACTTTAACAATATCAAATGCTTCCAACCTAACTCCAATGTCGAGGCATCCCATAAATAGGTCACCAAATTAGTTATCATCTCCCTTGGGCTCTTCTTGGCCGCTTGTAGCTCCAATTGAGCAACATTTTCAAACATTTTGCAAGAATCCTAAAAGTCCAAAACCTCATTTTGAGCTAGAACCTTATGACACCTATTCTATGGTCAACATGACCTTCATCTGATCAAAACCCAACAAAAATTCCACTAAGGCTCACATACAAATGAACTAAATTAGATTGCTTAGTTGTCCTAGACAAAGTTGTCCTAGACAGACCTTCTAAACAACCTATGGCAACCTATGGGTGCTCCTGCACCATTCTCCCTCCTCTGCCCAAATACTGAGGAATGTGGGGAGAGATCAGAGACAGATCAATGCCACACTTCTTGAAATGAGCTTCTTCCACCCATGTAGCCTCAAACTATGGTCTGTCTTTCCACTGTATGAGATGTTCCATATACACCTTGTGTCGAGTAGACTTCTTCACTTTGGATTCCAAGATCCTTTCTGCTTGCAGCTTGTCTTTAGGTGGTAAGACTACAGTACTCACATCCTCCAAGACATTTGTATTGGCCAGAGTCATATCAGTTATTGATCCTTTATACTTGATCAAGTCAGCCACATTAAACACTGGTGAAATACTTAAGTCTGCAGGAAGTTCCACCTTGTAAGCATTCTTTCCATACTTGGCTAACACCTTACATGGTCCCACTCTCTTCATCTACAACTTAGTTGGTACTCCTTTCTACAATCTAGATTTGTTGAGATGGACCATGACATAGTCACCTACTGCAAATTGGAGATCTTTTCTAGACATATCCACCTTAGCTTTCAACTTGTGAGTAGCCTTTGTGATTGTCTTCTTCACTTGCTCCTGAATCTCCTTCATGGTCTGAGTGAAATCCTCTGCATGGCCACTCTTATGCTCCGTAGCTCCTAGATCTCTGAGCTCACACACACCTCTTGGGTGCATACCATATACTATCTCAAAAGGACTCCTACCTGTGGTCCTATTCACACTGTCATTGTAGGCATATTCAACTTGTGATATGACCAAGTCCCATGTCTGTCCATACTCCTTGGTGAGGCATCTTAGAAGGTTACCTAACACTCTATTTATCACCTCAGTTTGTCCATCTGTCTGAGGATGGTAAGCTGATCCAAAAGACAAGTTAGTACCCAATCTGCTCCATAGAGTTTTCCAAAAATGACTCATAAATTTCACATCTCTGTCCGATACAATGCTCAATGGAAATCCATGGATCCTCACAATCTCTTTGAAGAAAAGATGAGCAATATAGCTAGCATCATGGGTGGTCTTGCAAGGAATAAAATGACTCATTTTGCTAAACCTATCTACCACCACATAGACACTATCAAACCCTGTCTTAGTTTTAGGGAGTCCTACCACAAAGTCCATGCTAATACATTCCCATGGTCTATTGGGAATGGTAGAGGTTGATATAAACCTGCATTTCTAGCTCCCCCCTTGGCTTTCATACAAACTACACACTGCTCCACATACCTTCTGACATCCCTTGGCAACTTGGGCCAATAATAGAACCTCTACACTAATTCCAGTGTCTTGTTGATACCAAAATGACCACTAAGACTACCATTGTGCTTCTCCTGGATAAGATTCTCTCTCATTGAACCTTTTGGAACACATAACTGATTCCCCTTGAACAAAAGTCCACTTTGCAATGTATACTTTGAGAATTGACTATGAAAGTGATTCTCAAAATGAGAACATACCTTATATGCCTCCAAGAAGTCTTCATCTTCTCCATAGAGATCCTTGAAACTCTCTATCCCAATGCTTTTGAATTGAATCTCTTACACTATCAGTAACCTCCTACTTAGTGCATCTGCCACCTTGTTCAACTGTCCCCTCTTGTGTTTGATAGTAAAAGTGAAGGCTTGGAGGTACTCCATCCATTTCAAGTCTCTATTACTCAACTTTTCTTGTGTGTTGATTTAGCTAAGTGCCCGGTTATCAGTAAACACTACAAACTCCTTAGGTAGGAGATAATGTCTCCACTTTCTAAGAGACTGCACTAGAGCATATAGTTCTAAGTCATAAGTAGAATACTTCTTTTTAGCTTCATTGAGCTTTTCACTAAAGAAAGCTATAGGTCTGCCTTCTTGGCTTAGTAATCCTCCTACTGCAATGCCACTGGCATCACATTCCACTATGAATAGCTTATCAAAACTAGGTAACAAAAGGATGGGTTGAGTTGCCACTTCTTGTTTCAACTTCTCAAAACCCTTCTCTGCTTCAAGAGTCCATTTAAACTTAGTCTTTAGGCCACCCTTGATAGTATCAAGCACTGGTGCACAAATGCCACTAAAGTTCCTTATAAACTTCCTATAAAACTTAGCTAACCCATGAAAACTCCTTACCTCTGTCCCGGTGGTTGGTGTAGGCCAATTTAGGATAGCTTCCACCTTGCTTGGGTCCATCTTCAATGATCCTTGGGATACTACAAACCCCAAATACACAAGCTCTTGTTTGAAGAACTCACACTTTTCTAGGTTGATGGCTAACCTCTCCTTCTGTAACCATTTAAGAACCATCTCCACATGCTTCAAATGTTCCTCGGCTGTCTTACTAAAGATGAGTATATCATCTAGATACACCACCACAAATATACCTGTGAAATCCTTAAGCACTTCATTCATGAGCCTCATGAATGTGCTAGGGGCATTTGAGAGGCCAAATGGCATCACTCTCCACTCATACAACCCATCAGTTGTCTTAAGAGTTGTCTTCCATTCATCCCCATCTTTGATTCTAATATGGTGGTATCCACTCTTGAGATCCAACTTAGTGAAGTATTGTGCCCCTCCAAGACAGTCCATCAAATCCTCTATCCTAGGAATAGGAAACCTATATCTGATTGTAATCCTATTGATAGCCCTAGAGTCAATGAAAAGTCTCCACTTACCACCTTTCTTGGTTTCTAAGACCACTGGTACTGCACATGGACTGATGCTATTCCTAATTAGTCCTTGGTCCAATAACTCCTACATTTGCCTAGCCACTTCTAGGTTCTGATATGGTGTGAGCTTATAAGCTACTTTTTTTGGAAATGAAGCCCCTAGTATGAAGTCAATCTAATGAATAATAGCTCTCTTTGAAGGTAATGTTGTTGGTGTTCCATCACTGACTATGTCCTTGAACTTCTCAAGCAACTTTTGGACTTCCTCTGGGATAATTGTCTTCCTGGCCTTGTCTTCTTCCTTGGGTTGCACCATAACAACATATCCTTCACCTCCTTGTTGAAGAGTGTTGATAAAATCCTTGCCACTGCTTAATAAGACACTAGGGGTCTTTTACTGCCCTTCTTCATCCAGCAGTAACTGTAAGTTGAATGTTTTACCATCCTTCTTAAATGAGATGGTGTTCTCCTTTCCATCATAGATAGCTCCTCTGTCATATTTCCATGGCCTTCCCAACAAAATATGGCATGCATCCATAGGAAACACATCGCAAATCAGTTTGTCTTTGTACCCTCCAATGAAGAATTCCATTGTTGTCTGCTCATTCACAAGAACACTCTGCCCTTTATTCAGCCATGTCACCTTGTAAGGATTAGTGTGGGGTACCCTCTCCAAATTTAACTCTCACTGCTTCCTCTGAGATAATGTTATCAGTAGACCCTGAATCCACTATGACTTTGCACACCTTCCCAAGTATTTTTCATCTCACCTTGAATAAGGCTCTCCTTTGCTTTGGCTCTTCTTTGACTGGTTGTCTGATTAGAACCCTTCTAAACATCAAGTTCTCCCCCACTTCTAACTCAATGTGACTAACCTCTGGTGACTTGACTCTCATAGTGTCTTCTTGAGCATATACTACTCTCTTTTCTGTATTTGAAGAAGATGCTTTCTCCGGGCACCTATAAGCTGGATGTCCTACTTGACCATAGTTGTAACACTTCATGGTAGCAAAGTAAGAGTTACTTCTGCCTGTACTTCTTCCTCTATTAGAACCTCCTTGAGATCCTCTACCTCTTCCATAACCTCCTCTAGAAGTTGTTTCACTTCCATGCTCTGTGAGTTTAGACTCTCCCTGATTTCTTTGTTCAGTCCCCCTACTTTGGTATCCACCTCTATGTCCTCTTTGATCTCTGCCTTTTCCTCTACTCTTGGAAGCCTGGTCTTGTTTCCTCTTACTTCTCTCTTCAATTTTTATAGCCAATTGATAACATTGGTGCACTATTTTGGGACTTAGAAGAGTCATCTCCTCTTGAATGTTCCACTTCAAACCATTAAGGTATCTAGCCACCTTAAGACTTTCATCCTCAGATACATTAGACCTCATGCAAAGTTTTTGAAACTCCTCCGTATAGGAATTTACATCTTGGTCTCTTTGTCTCAAGCTCTATCTTTTCTTATGCAACTGAATTACATAATCATTTGGCATGTATGCTTATCTCACTTTGGCAACCATTCCCTTCCAAGTGGAAATAGGTTTCTTGCCTTCCTTTTCTCTCTTTGTCTGAATGAACTTCCACCATGTCAAGGAAGAACCTCTCAATCTTGATTTGGCCACCTTTACCTTCTGTGCTTTAGTGACTCCATCACACTCAAAATGGTTTTCCATTCCCTCTATCAAATCCATGACTAGATCAACTTCCAATTTCCCACTAAACAGTGGTATGCCTTCAAGTGCTTTTCCACTCAGAGCCTTCAATGCCTTCAAGAAAGGCTCTTCTTGCAAAACAGGGTCAGGTTCAGGGATCTTGTCTTCCTCTGCGACCTCTTAACTCTTGGGTACCCTTCCTTCCAACTTATCACTAACCTCATTGGTCTTAGTCTGCACATTACTCATTGCTTGCTCAAGTTGGGCTATTCTTTCCCTCAATAGCCTATTCTCTTCCTCCTGATCTTCGACCTTCTTGGCCAATTCTATATTTGTCACCATGATTGTAGAACCACTAGACTCAATCTCTGACATACAATATTCTATCCCAAATATTTTGTCGCTCTGATACCAATCTGATAGGGAGGTTGGATGAATCAATCACTAATTCATGCTCTGAGTCTTGCTTGGAAGACCTCTAGGGTGTCTCACTCCACCACTTGCAACCTATAGGACCTCTTCCTTCTTAGGGTCCCCTGATTTCTCCTTGCCAACCCAACTATAAACATAGATTCTCGCACCAAGTCAAGACTTGGTGCAATCTTGAAACACTTGCCTTAGCCCTTAATCCACTCTAAAGGCTACTAATCCTCCAAATTATTGAATTTAGTTTTATAGGGGTGTGGAGGTGCTTCTAAAGTCATCAATCCATCCTACTAAGTGTATTAGGGTTCCACCTAGCTCCATTTGCAGGTCGCTTTCACCAAACTCCACTATTAGGCCTAGGAGGCTACTAGCCCTATTAACCCTATTAGGTCTTCTTCTCTGAGAAATTAGGTTTGTTCTCCAAGACTTTCCAAGAACACCCCAATCTTTTCTTGGGATTCCTGGTTCATATGCCCACCTCTCAAGGATTTTTGGGGTCTTGGGTCTAAGCTGTCCGTACAAAGCCCTAACCTGAAAATGAGCAAAACTAGGCCTTTTAAGCCCTTTGCTGGCTTCTCTACAAATTGTTAAGTCCTTCCCTCACTAGGTGGATTGCTGGAGTTTATTTCTCCTTGCCATGTCTTGGAAAGACTCATACCTGCCTTCTCCAAAAGGTAATTTTTTAGGAAATTGACACCCCTGCAAATCAAGTGCTCTGCACTAAGGTCTTCCCTAGCCGGACACTTCCCTGGCTCGCCTAGGGCAAGACTTCCACAGAAACCCCGATGCTTTCAAAGGCCCTAAACCCTACTATATGTACATCCATGGAGTTTAATCATCATTCCCAAAGGGCCGTACAATTTGTACAGTGGGAAAGTGAACTAACACTCCATACACACAAACTGCCTGGTTCAAACCAGCAACAGTATGAAACCAAAATTAATTACAAACAATGATTGAAACTGAATAAGAAAACTATCTAATGCCACACAATGCTCAAAGAACAACTACTCTACATCCTACACAATTTATAGTGCCAAGATCAATCCATTAAAACAACACTTCAATGCAAAAATCAGAAAATTCACACTCAATCACAATTGCTTTCCTTGAATTCAAAAAAGCTTCAAACAATATCAAATGCTTCCAACCTGACTCCAATGCCGAGGCATCCTATAAATAGGTCACCAAATCAGTTATCCTCTCCCTTGGCTCTTCTTGGCTACTTGTAGCTTCAATTGAGCAACATTTTCAATCATTTTGCAAGAATCCTAAAATCCAAAACCTCATTTTGAGCTAGAACCTTATGACACCTATTCTATGGTCAACATGACCTTCATCTGATCAAAACCCAACAAAAATTCCACTAAGGCTCACATAAAAATGAACTAAATTAGATTTCTTAGTTTTCCTAGACAGACCTTCTAAACAACCTAGGCAACCTATGGGTGCTCCCCACCCTCAACTATGTTGCTACATAATTTTGGAGGAAATCAATGAAAAGATCTCTTAATTTTGTAATTATTATTGGTATCAATTATTTGTTGAAAATATACAATTATGTGGTTGTCTCCAATTTAATATTTCCTTATTATTTAAATTGGTATATCAAGTATATATTCAATTTATCAAGAAACGTTTGTTGTTCTTGTGTGATGTGATTAATTGGTTTCTCCAAAAGAATTAAAATTCTTCTAGTCAATCACAGTAATATGGAAGTGTTACTTGGATCAGTAAGAAGAACCATATAATTAGGATTTCCATTATGTATCCAATTTGATATCATTTGTTGTTCCTGTGTGATTTATTCAATTGGTTCTTTTAATTAAAGATTAAAATCCTTTTGATAAATCATAAGTAACCTAGTTGTGTTAGTTGGATCCATAAGTAAAGTTTGTCAATCACTTTCCTACATGTTTATACAAGATATAAACCAACATAAGTGTGTCAAACAGTTTGAGTTACAGCCAATACAAGTCACACATTCTAGATCTTCATTTGACTCCATTTACCCAACAAGGCACTAGTCTTACCTATTTTATCATTTAATTTTATCAAATTTGTTTTCAAGACCATACATCTATTAATTGAACATATTAAATTTTAGCTTGATATTGCCTATACAATTTATACCAAATTAGGCTTGCATCTCTCTACTCCCAATTGCCATTGTGGTAGATTTCACAATAGGAAACACATAGCTTGTCGACTTCATTTGCATAGGTACACCCACCTAGGTTTCAAGTAAAGCCAAAGAGAAGAAGGTTCAACACAATCTCAATTACCTTGTTCGCTAGGGCCTGTAAAATGTACCAAGAGCTAAGCAACCTTTTGGAGGTTTTTCAACTAGTACTTTTGAGACCCAACACAAGGAAAGCGGTGAAACAAGTCAAGTTTACTCAGAAAGTTATTGTGGAGAATGAAGAAGAAAAGGTTAATAATCTTGTCGCATCTAATGCTCAAGTTTGCAATGTCCCTAATTATGTTTTTTATGGGCATGGAACAAGTTCTATCACATATTAAGGTGTTTGTCCCCTTATTAGAAATGATGAGGATAGAAGAGAATAAAGACAAGGAATTGGCTTTGATTAACATTTCTTCTATTTCCTTTGTGGAGAGAAAAAATATTGTTACTCAGTCTAGAAAGGGTAAAAAACAAATAAATAAGGTTGAGATTGATGATACAAATGTTGAGGTACCTAAGGTGTAATTGGGTATAACATTGAAAAAATTCCCTACTCAGGTAGATCTATTTTAGACCACACTGCAAATAAATGAAAATTTGTTAAAAAAAATATATGATTGATTCAAGAGCTTCCAAAAGTGTCATGCCATTAGCTATCATGAGACAACTTGGATTGTAGGTCAACAAAGCATTTGTAATTTTTTTTTATGGATTCAAGGGAGGTTCCAATGATGGGAATCATGAAAGATGTACTATTTAAACTAGTAACTTTCTCAAAAAAGGATTTCAAAAATGAATGTGATTGTAGTCAACATCCCACCTCATTATGGGATGCTTTTGTTAAAAAAATAGTTCATAACAGTTGGTGGTAGCATGTAGTTGGACTTATCATATGCCATGATCCCTATTAATGGAAAAATTATGAGACTAAATGGAGAAAAAAATTGGATTTAGAGCCAAATGAAAAAGTGGGTTTCATTAGTACTGGCATTGACAACTTTAGAGTTGAAGATTCTTATCCTAAGAAAGAAAAACCTACACCATTGACTCAAGAAACTAAGGAATCTATTTAGAAGGATGAATTCTAGTTAATTTATTTTGATTGATCATGTTCAAAAGGATCGGGTGCTAGGGTTATTATTATATTACCAAATGGTAATTCCTCCAAATTCTCATTCTCTTTAAAATTTTAAATGTACAAATAGTGTAGATGAGTATGAATAATTGCTTCTAGGACTTAATATGGCTATCAAATATCACATTGAAAAGCTTAGAGTACTAGGGGACTTTGAGTTAGTAGTGTCCCAAGTCGATCCAAATATGTTTCTAAACACAAGAGACTCTCTAAACAATGGTGCAAGAGCACCTACACCTTATGGACAAAATTTGATCTCTTGAAGTTTGATAGGTGGTCAGTAGGGTAGATTAAGATGTTTTGAGTCTTAGTATGTTAAATAAGGTCAATCAAGACCATTTATGATGTAAATGGGTGTTGTTTGAGTCTTAGGTGTCAAGCTTGCAAAAGTTGCTCAAAAATGCAAAAAATGTTGCTAAGCAAAAAGTTGTCAAAATGCAATTTTGGAGAAAATGAAGAGTCATAGAATTTGAAAAGTAGTTGATTCGGTTGAATGGATAATTTTGATTTGGAAATGTATTTAAATCCTTTCAAAGGCTTGAACAAGTGTTGGAGAAGTTTTGTATTCAAAACATTCATTGAAATACAACGCCTATTATGCCTTTTTACTAGTTTTCTGAACTTCCCTCCATCTGTACAGACCCGTACAGGATTTGTATGGTCTAAATTACATTGTGTTAAATAGAGGCATGAAATAGCTTTTATTTGGTTCAAGTTTGAGAGTCTAACTTTGTTTTTGGAGGGAAAAATCATACTTTTTCTGTAACTGCCTATTATCACAATTCTTTCACTATTGAAAGTCTTTTAAAATGCCAATATGATCCATTCCACTTTTTGTATCCACTGTTTCTCATGGAATGGGTCCTAAATGATGTAAATTAGTAGTTTTTAAGATTTGGTGGATAGAGAAAGAAATTTGAGTGGCTTGGAATGCAATTTTCATGTGAAAATGGTGGTTTGAGAAAGGGTTTTTGTGAATTGTTGATGGAATTGAGTTTGTGAAGGTGGGAAATATTTGTATAGACCTAATTAAATCTGTTTGAAGCATTGGTTGTGTTTTATGAGCCCTATAGTAGTGTTTTTCTGAAAACCCTAGGTGTTTGCATGGGAAATTGAAGGTTTCTTGGGGCATCGATGTAAAAGTCTTGAATTTGAGGAAGGATTGTGGAATTGGGAGTTTTGAGACATAATTAAGGACTGTCAAAAGTGTTTGAGTGGTTATTGGTTGATTGGGAGATACTTCATTTGGAAAATAGGGATAATTTAGTAGCCTAAAACAGGGCCAGTTTGATGATTCTCTATGTTGAGTCAATGAAACCTTGTGGGATCTTTTGGTAACGTTGTGTTGGGTCTATGGTAGGCCTTAATTGATGTTTTTTAGGCCATTGGATGACCTTCTCTAAAATATTTTAAGCAAAGGCAAGATTTGAGGGCTAGAAGCCTAGTGGTGTTGTTTTGGGACAGTTTGAGTGAATTGTCTTGTAAAGGTGGTTTCTTTGTTTAAATCAGGATATTTTGTGGGTATAAGCTGTCAACACCTTACTTGTATTATCTAGCATCA
>VDFB02331213.1:0-88631 GCA_007258455.2 Sequoia sempervirens
GCAGTCTATAGTGAGTATGAGGTGAAGGCAAAAGAAAAAGAGGAAACTATGAAGAGATACCTCTCACAAAGATGGAACAACCTAACTAGTGAGAAAAAATAGGTTGAGCCTCATTCCATCCAGAACTATGCTACAACATTCAAAAGAATTGACAAATATATACAGATTGGAAGAACAAAGGGATGATTTTGGCTTCCCATGACTTTTCAGCCACCCATTATGATGCGGCCCATACCAAACTTCAGGTTTTACCACTATGATACTGTTGCAGAGAGATAGAGATGGAGCAGATTGGACATATTGGGAGGATTCTATTGGGACCCTGATTCATGCACAATGATCACTGATGTAGGACAATTGTCAGTTGCAAATTTTAGAGCATTTACCGAACAGAAGAACAACCCTTCCCCTGTTGGAGGACCAACAAAACCTTAGGTTGGGGGGAGTGATGAGTCTAGTTTATGGTCTAATTTTGGGTATAATTTATGATTTATTTGAGAATTTGTCATGGACCTTTATGTTAAGTGTTGATATTTTTATGATATTTCCTCAAAACTATAGACATTGGGCCTAGCCATTATTTTTGCAAATGTTTAATGATATTGGAATGTTATATGGACTATCTATATTAATTATGTATGTGGTTAATGAATGTTCTTTAAGGTGGTTATAGATATGTAATTATTGTGTGTGCTAACATTGCCATGTAGATATAATTTGAGGATACTAAATTGAGAAAGACATTGCTAATTAGGGATGCACCATAATGTCCAGCAAGGGAATCATTCAAAGGTCAAAGGAGGTTGATGGTAGGATATTCCCCATGCAAATCAAATGTAACCACCTTGTAGTGGACATTAATTTTGTTCAGCGAATATAGGTGTTACTATTGTGCTAAATCTGCATTGAGGTAGGCACGTCTTACTAGATTTCATGCATGCATAACCGCCTCTCTGCTTTCTCTGCTTTCCCTAAAATGGTGTCCTCCCAGTTCGTGGAGTTGACCAACTTGCTTAGTTGGTAGTATAAATAAGGATTAGATGCTCCTTCTTAGGAGGTTGTGCGATCTAATATTGTACTTGCATTCTTAAGTTTTTAGCAATATAGTTATGCTACTCTTTTGTACTCATGATTCTAGTGAATAAAATGAAGTTCTAAGTTTGTGCATCTAAGTTTTAATTAGTAGTAGAGGATACTCATCCAAGTGGGCCCACTTGGTGAGCAATATGTCCTTTAGCTTAGTTTAGCCTAGTTATTACTTTTTGTTCAGTAATTAGTTAAGAATCTGGCACTGACTATTCCTGTAGCCACTAGAATTCCATTATGTGATTGTTCCTGCAGCCAAAGCAGATAGAGTAGTTTCCTGTTTGTTTGTTCAAATTTTCGTTTATGTCATGCATTTTAGTTTAACATAGTTGTTGGTTGATGTTTAGTACTCATGTTATTTCCTTCTAAGCAATATACTTTTAGCATTGTGTCTTAGTTATAGAATGAATATGGCTACTTGGGATACTTAGTGCACATACTGTGCTAACCCATTTCAATTTCACATCCCTGGGTTGATAAGTTAAATGCACCTTCATGATGATTGAATAGTTATTCAGTTTAGATGTCCAATTTTTGAATCACAGTTGTAAGAGCTTAGTTGTTAAATCATTGTAGGAGGCCAACAACCATTGTCACAAGCAACCACTATCATTAACAAACCACTTTTCAGTGTCACAAGAAAGAAGTATAAGACCATAACTGTCACAGTTAGAGAATTGCAAACTCTCACTCTCATACCAACTATTGTCACTGATCATTGATAGAATAATGTATTAGGCATACCATTTATTGTGCATTCACTATGATACTCCATCACTCCATTGTGCATAGGAAAGATGATACTTTCATTGTAATCCATACCAATTGTTGAGAACAAGATTAGCATGCAAATCATTGTCACCATATTCTTGTCAGTATACTAGCATTGTATAGTACTACAAAAAACTCATACAAAGCTCAGAGACATTGTCTATAACCATCCTATCACTAAAGAAAAAATGTAATATTTTTGAATCAAATTGACACTATAGCCATTATATCATCTACATATCACTTCATTGTAAACCATCATTGCATTATACCAAATGTAGAAGCTATTCTTGCACTGTCATATGTGTTGACAAGTTGATGAAGTCTATCAGGACACTGACACTATATACCTTCAACATCACTAAACACTCATCTCCTTATGCAGCAAAGCATAATATGAATACCAACCCCATCTTCATGATCATTCTTAGGACAAAATTTCTTTGATGTGAGAACAAATGTGACACTCTTAATTTTAATAAACATCAAAAAAATGAACTAATATGCATATCTATAATCAAATGTGCACCTATCAAATGAAGCTTTGAGATAGCACATAATTAAGCTTTGGATTCTTCTATGTGAATTGTGTGTCAAATTTTCATGATAAAATAAAAAGAGCATGGATCTGTGGTATCATGGGATACCATGGAAAACATTCAACAGTTACCGCTAACCTGCAATGGTTAAGTTTTGAGCTGGTGGTATTGCAATGACTATAAAGTGAATTATGGTCATTACCGCTACCCTGCAACAAGGCGCTTGGAAGCACACGGTAATGCACGGAATTGGTGTGGGGAAAAATAATGGAGATTGAAGAACACCTCAATTTCTTACACCCATTATTATGGTTTTCCTACATTGATCTCACCATCATATGGTTGGATGTTGATCTTGTTGTTGCTTTGGAGAACCTTCACATAGAGGACTCACCTTGTTTCATTTCTACTCTTTTTGATTCACCATCTTCTATGTTTTATTTGTGATCCCCATTTTAGAGACATGGAATTCAAATATATACATATGTTCTTATGTAATATATGATAACTCACATTAGTATATTATAAGCATGTTATGTGGTATTCTGAACTTAATTTATGTTTTGAGGACGCAAATATGTATATATTTATGATTTTGATATGTTTTTTGTATGGATGCATCCAAAGTGAAACCAACCTCTAAAAAAATTTCCCATACCAGCATACAAGAACTTGAGCCAGTAACTTAGCTTGGTGAGTATAACCCATTCTTCTACAAGTTGGTAGGCTAGTGCATGATTCAGGATTGATATCCTTTTCATTGAGTATTTGGTGCCCTATTTTTAAGGTGATAGATACTAGGTTTCCAAGTACTACTAATATTCAAACTTCTATCTTTAAGTCGTTCAGGTGTTAGCTTTAAACTGTGGTCTTTATTTTATTAACTGAGTTTTGTTGCCACAACTAGTTTCAATTTTTCCATCCCTTGTTTTCCCTGTTTTAAGCAGTTTATGATTTTTTATCAGTAAATTATAAATAAAATGCTATTGGCTAGCAGTTGTTTTTCTAAGATTATTAATTAAGAAGTTTTTCTTGTTCATGGAAATGGTAGGATACCAGCCATCTTGTTCGAGGTCTAAAAAGTGTGGATACAAATGATTCCACCTTCTGCATAATCAACACAATAGTAGTCTGACATAGATTAAGTAATAGAGGAAATAATTAGTAATTTGCAAAATGGTTGGTTGCTTCTATTCACAAATATAACTTCTTTTAATTAGAGGGATGTGGTACTTTTGTTTACTCATGTTAAATGGGAGTGGATATGGCTTGTTGATTCTTCGCCTAAAAGTAAATACCAAAGCATGCAAAAATCACATTTACCAAGGATTTTCTTGAAATAATGTAAATAAAACTCAGCAAAAGGAAAACAAGAGCCCCTTACCTTCTTGTTGGGCTTCAAAATAGAAGATTTCATGGCCTCTTTCCAAAGATCATCATTTGGAAGCCAGTGTCATTTATGAACCAGGTCCATTCAAGGCCCTATTTCCACTAGTTCAATTCGTGGAACAATTGTGCCAGAATTTTTTAAACGTGAACAATGCATGAAATGAACCTGTATAATTAACCACTTGAAAGAAATCAGCAAGCCATAACATAAAATGAAAATATAAGTACAAGTTATACAACTAATTGAATCCCTATATAAAGAATAACTAGTGTGGCCTTATTTAGAAGAACATTTCACTTGTGTGCTTGGAATGACAATAGTACAAAATTATAGATATACAAAATGTAATCTTCAATCAAGAAGAGTCAAGACTATAGAAAACCTTATTATCACCCAATGTTGTGTAGAAAAATACGGAGTATAGTCTTGTAAGGTTCATTTTTTCAACAACCTGACCAACAACAAGATCACATTGTTATGCACAAACTAAATATTAAATAGAAATTGTCATATCACTTATGTAAACAAACATAGAGAACTAAGGAAATAGTAACAATGCCTCCCCTCTAAAAATATCAAGTAAAACCTCTTTCAAATGTTTCAGGTGCTCCTTGGTCTCAAAACCTTCCCCAATAAAGACAAATAAAGGTGTTGAGCTACTTGTGGGGCTAATTTCTTTCCATGGCCAAATAATTCCATTGAACTAAAATTTTCTATGGCAACCTCAATCAAATCATACACATGATGATCATACATTCTTCCCAAAATGATATTGTTGGGTCGCTTCTTTGAATGTGAGCCAAACTACAACAATATGAATAGTGATTGAGAAAAATCTTTAAAATGACCAATGCACAATTTCACAATGAATATTTTCAACTATGTAGAGCTGATTCACATCACTATTCTCTACAGTAGAGCACTAGGTACCATAGTTCAAGTTGTAATTATGCATTTGGGGTTTTCAGAGCCAAAATTGGGGCATATACATGTTAAACTACACCGTATGAATTAGAATGTACCATCTGTGCTCAAGTTTTATGTAGGGAGGAACCTCCAAGCCCAAGCAAGTAACTACTCTCACTATCAATTATTAATGTACAAAAATACTAATTCTATGAAGCAGGACCAATTTTAGTTCATCCATTATTTTTTGGGATTTTAAACATGCCATGCAATTTCTAGAGAGTAAACATAAGGAATTCCCACTTCTTAAGGAATTAATTATAAATGCAAATGAAGCAAAAGAACCAAATTCAGGAACACTTGGAGCACATTCCAAGCACTGAACACTACAATTAGAAGGTTATAAAAGCACTAAAGTTCAAATGATATTTTCAATACCTTGAACTTGGCAAACCTAAGACCTTCAAATCTCTACTTAACATCATTACTAAAAACATCTTTTTTGAAGTCCTAGCATAAAATTCTACAAATGCATCAAAAATCTCTAGTAATTTATCAATGTATACTCTGGACTTATAACTTCAACATTTCCTTTGGCCACATACATGTCTAGATGTGCATTTAATTTTAGAAAGTATCTATATTTTACGCCTCTCTATGAGTTGCCTCACTTTTCACATTTTTAATCATGATCGCCCCATACCTAGAACAGATATAGGGTGCAGATATTCCAAAAACAACAAGAAAATAAAAGGGAAAAGAACAACTAAAAAAATATTTATATCACCAAATTAGTATTAAGATTTAGAAGGCATGATCCCTAGTTTTTGTATCTAGTTGCATAAACATACAACAAATAGACTGCAATTAGTCTTTTTTGAAAGAAATTCCAAGGAAGTTTCACCCCCACTCTCAAATGGTCAAATATATCCATTCTTTTTAGTGTATCTGATGGCATTTCCACCAGCCCTCTTGAGATGAAATATGTTAGTCAAGACTGAATTCAATACATTGCTAGTCTTTGTGCCATGCAAAATTAATATTTTCTTGGCATTTTCAACCTACAACAATTCACAATAAAAAAATCATGAGGTTTTATGAATATAAATTCTTATGAACCCTCCATAAATATATTTATGCTTGGAAATTAAATACTCTATATCAACATTCTCTTGAACCAAAATTTGATAACATCTATATTTAATATTTCTACTAGTCTAGACAGGAAATACTATGTCCTAAGGGATCTTGGAAACATTTTGAAATCAATGAAACCACATGAATATAAACTTTTCAAATAAAATCCCTTACTAGCTTTGGAGCACACTTTTCCAGAACCCTCTTTGCATGATTTGTCTTAGGTTTTACAACTTTCAACATGCTTTCGGATCTCCAAAATAGAAAATTTCAAAGTATATACCTACAACTGAGAAGAAATTCCATTACCAGCCAAGTAATCAAAAACTTAAAATGTTCAATATAAGCTCTGAGAATGAGAAGAGAGACACAACAACCAGGCTGAGAATTGAGACCCATGACATAATATATAACATACAACATACACAGATTTTGCTGAGACACTTATATTTTACTAACATTAAGATAGTATTCTTGACATTTGGATATGCACATATATTTGTTAATTTAGAATCACTTAGTAAACCTAAAAGCCTTGAAGAAACAAATGTCTGCAAAGATTAACTACCAATAGTGAATGCTCACCATATATTTTAATGTAAGGAAACTATTTCAATCACTCATCATTCATTTATATTTTCTTTGGATAGAGAGGATAAAATCATAAATAGATTTCCAATAACTTGATTAATTTGTTTTCCCATATTCTTACTAGCTATGAATCAAGGAACACCTTAATACACTTGAATCTCCTTGAAGTATATTTTATCACTATTTTTCGTACATTAAACCCTTGAAATGGTTATCATCATGCATCCTTTTTATAACATCCTCATACTTAATATGATGAAAGCCTTGCATAATTAGTGTAAAGTAGTTGTATCTTGTCCTCATGGTAGTGAAAGATCATTTAAAATCTAAATGGTTATTGTCACTTGGATATCATCAAAGTTCATAATGAAATTCACACCTATATTCTCAAACAAAATAACCTCATTAATGCACATAACCACTACAAAATAACTAACCCTCATAGTGACTTGATTCCAATTCCTTGTCAAAGAGACTAGATCATCATTTTGATTGCACACACAATTAGATTGATCTCCATTTTTTATGACTATTGTCTCCTTAATGAACCTAACACAATGGATTTAATGGAAATGCAACAAGCCAATATACCTGAAACAAGACCATTGTCTCTTTGTTGCACTCTTGAAACCCTAGATCTCAAAGCATAATAATTTGAAACAATGTCCAAAGGCTAGATTGTAATGTTTTTGAATCTGAAAACTTATATTACATAATGCTTCCTCCATAATACATAATATAAAGCTCTACAAAGCAGCATTTCAAACTAAAAATGTATATCAAACACAAAAGAAAACCCTAACCCATGGGAATAAGGGAAAGAGCCTTCAAATGGATGAAGACATTGATATGCAAGAATATGAAGAAAGAACAGTCCCTTATTTGACTTATACAACTCAAAAATGAAACGAAGAAACCCCGGGAAGATGGAAAAGCGTAGAAAAGAAGCAAAGGAAACAACCAAATGTGCAAATGAAGATTGACAATGCTCAGACACATTGTCATGAAGTTGCCCCATGATCTTAGTTGAATGAAACTTAGATAATTACCTAGAAACATTGCAACCTTCCTCTTCAAAGTAGCAAACAATAGAGAAGGCATCCATCTTGGAATGGTAAAAGTAGCAAGGGTTTTCCTCTCAAAACTAAAACTTTCCTCATGAGCCTGTGTTGTTTTAGTCCTTTTTCCAAAAAAAAAACAAAGAGAGAACTCCTTGCATACATGGAAACACGCACAAGTTTCCCTCCTTTCTTGGAAAAAAAAAAAAACTTTATCACTTGCTCAACTTCACGTGGATTTGATGAAAAGGCCATTAAAGGATAAAAATGCATTTTTATAATGTTTTACCATAAAATATCATTTATTTTCTAAATTATTTTTTATATAATAAAAAAAATTAATACATAAATATAATTAATATATTATATATATTTAATATAAAAGTAATACAGATTAAATTATATATAATATAATTATATTTATTAATATATTTAATAGTATATATAGGTTATATTATTATTATATATTGTATTCTACAATAAAAATTATTAAATATAAATATAAAATTATTATAATTAATAGTAATTTATTTAATTATTTATGTCCACTAGTTCTTCTAGATTATTTAAATAAATAAATCTTGTTTATTTATTTAAATATGTCAATAATTTACATTTTCCTCTTCTAATTAAATAAATTCTTTAATTTATTTAATTATGGCCACATGTCACTTTCCTCATTTTAAATAAAAAATCATTACTTATTTAAAATGGTCATCATTTCTTATTTTGGCTGAAGATGGATATTTATTGCCTGTTGTCATTTGATTCTCCATTTTTGAATTCAAATGATTTTTAATTCAAAAAGATGTCTTTTTGCATGCAAAGGTCAAATGACTTTTATTAATTTGATTCCCCTGCCTTTTTTTAGCAATCCTGTATCAACTTTCAATTTGGTTCGTCTGTTTTCCTTTCGATCTCATCCGTCCATTCGAAATTGCCTTTTCTTATAAAATGGCAATTTCAAATTCATTTTCTCTCTCTCAAGCATTCACGTGAATTTTTTGGCTCTCATTCTATTGTCATTTTCTCTTATACTTTGCATACTTTAGAGTCATCTTCATAGTAAAATACTTCAACACTTGTGTAGGACATGGCATAGTCTTAGGTTGCTCACATAAATCTGTGGGGGAAAATTTTAGCCAAGACCACTACCCATAAAATCTTGAGGGTAGGGTATTACTGGCCTAGGGTTTTTAATGACTCTTTCACCTATGTAAGAAAGTGTGAAGCCTACTATAAATTCTCTAGAAAAATGAAATATCAAGGAGCACTACCACTAAGACTGATGTAGGTTGAAGCTCCCTTTAACCAATGGGGGATTGACTTTACTGGGGAGATACCAGAAAAATATAGTGGAGGTCACAAATGGATATTAGTGGCAATTGATTACTTCACAAAATGGGTGGAAGCTATTCCAACAAAACAGGCCACTAGCAAGGTTGTAAAAAAAATTCTGATGGAGAATATGTTAGCAAAACAAGGGTAGACAACTATGAGGGGGCGTGAATCATTTGTCACATAATTTCAAACTTATTCAACTTATTATGTGTATTCTTATATCTAATTAATAATCATGAAAGCATAAATCAATAACACATCAGAAACACACATAACACTAAGATTTTTTACATGGAAACCCTGTTAGGGGAAAAACCACGGTGGAGGTCAGTCCACAAGATTATACCCTATTAAAAGTATAAAGAAATATGAATGGGGAATGCACATGCATTCAAGTGTACTACCTAGAGCTCACTACTCAATTATAAATAGGCTTACTGCTCCTCTAGCTTCTTCTCATCTTCTTCAATCTCTCTCATTTCCTCCTCATACTTGAATACCTTTCTAGATGAAATTTCTCTCGGAGGTAGTAGCTTTGAATGCAAATTCTATCTTAGGAAGAGCACCACCAAATTCACTTAACTCAAAAGCAGTAAGCTTACCAATCAACATGTCTCTAGTTACATTTGTTATAGTCTGGAGCTCTTCAATAGCAATAGCTTTGACTTTATATGTAGCAAGCAAGGATCTAAGCACTTTAGCAACAATATTTGATTCTTCCAACTGCCTGCCAGCACATCTAATACCACACACAATTTCATTCACTATTTGCATGAAATTAGTAATGTTCTCATCATCACCCATTCTCAACATTTCATATTTCCCTTTCAGACTTTGTAACTTATAAATCTTCACATTAGCATCACCTTCATACAAAGTTTCCAACTTTTTCCATATCTCATAAGCAGTTTTCAAATGCATAACATTTGTCATCTTAGAATCAGTCAAAGTGCTAAAAAATGCTTCCTTAGCCCTGATATTGTACTCAGCATCCCTAATCTCAGTAGTAGTAGGACCATTCTGAGGAATAACATACCTATTGCATATAATGCTCCAGTAGGCTTCACCAATGCATCTCAAATGGCACTCCATTCGAGTCTTCCACAGAGAATAATTTGTTCCATCAAATCTCAGACTATCCTTCTTGTATGTCGCATTCCCGGATCACCTCAAGTTGTTAAACTTCTTCCAAGGAACGTACTCTGATACCAATTGTTGGCAACACAAGGGTAGACAACTGAGAGGGGGGTGAATAAGTTGTCACAGAATTTCAAACTTATTCAACTTATTATGCTTATTCTTACATCTAATTAATAACCATGAAAGCATAAATCAACAACACATCAGAAACACACATAACACAAAGATTTTTTACGTGGAAACCCTGTTAGGGAAAAAACCAC
Organism: Sequoia sempervirens; assembly: GCA_007258455.2. Taxonomy (NCBI): domain Eukaryota; kingdom Viridiplantae; phylum Streptophyta; class Pinopsida; order Cupressales; family Cupressaceae; genus Sequoia; species Sequoia sempervirens. Next base: position 10,223 of record VDFB02331213.1, read on the forward strand.
GGTGGAGCTCAGTCCACAAGATTATACCCTATTAAAAGTATAAAGAAATATGAATGGGGAATGCACATGCATTCAAGTGCACTACCTAGAGCTCACTGCTCAATTATAGATATGATTACTGCCCAAGGAATACACACTATCTTACAAAAGATTTGGATTACATCCACAAGATTTGAAATGAGAAAGATAGCATCTGCTAATGCCTAATTATAGTTTTGGTTAAGCACATGAACACTTCTTCACACTCTGCTCACTCTTCTTCACACTTTGCTTCTTCCTTCAAAAGATCTAAACATTATTCGCACACAGGACTCACACACTTCGCATACTCATGCCTTCAAATGATAAAACAATTACTCTTATATATTTGCAACAAGAAATTACATCGCTACATGTCGGCCTTAATGAAATAATAAAATGCATGCAAATTGTCGACCCAAAACATTAAAGATTATTAATGAAAATCAACCAAGGTTGGCCACAACATAGTGAAGACCCAAAATAAAATTCTCAAACATGAACCACCTTCAAAAATTAATCGTTGAAGATCCACAACACGCTACAACACCCTGTCGGCCAAGAACATGAAAAGAATGAACATGCAAGATAAAATCTTGAATCAAGAGCACAATGATCAATGAAGACATGCAAAATAGATAGAGCACAATCTAGAAACATCCACAAACATCATGAATCACCAAAGAAGCATCCACAGCAACTGAAGTTGCTAAAATCTCATCATCTTCATTCAAGAACATCAACTGAAGCAACAAAAAAACTATCAAAATACAAATCTTCATAACACGAACAAATCTTCATGAGGATCTCTGAAACTTAATGTGGATAAACTATATATACTCAACAAGAAACCCTTTAGTCCACAACCTCTAATCATCAACGTACTAAACTCACTGACAGACTGAACTTCACTTCACAACTAACAACCTACAACTTATTTCATTACAATTTTCTCAATAACCTCGATATATACAACCTCTAAGATATTAATGACAATAGTGTTGACATCAATGACAACCACATATCAGCAACACAACCACAACATCCCACAAAATATCATTACAAGATTTGGAACACCTGTGTAGGTAATCACAGACAATGTTATGTGTTTCAGATCAGAGGAGTTCAAGAAATTTTGTGAAACATATGGCATTACAATTTCATATGCCTCACCCAATCATCCACAAGCTAATGGGCAGGTCGAATCAAGTAACAAGAATATTTTGAAAATTATTAAAAGGATGTTAAACAAAAACAAAAGTGCATGGGATTCTAAATTGAGAGTGGCAGTATGGGCAAATAGAATCTTTGTGAAGAAATCAACTGGTAGATCACCCTTTGAATTTTTGTAGGGGGCACAAGCTAGAATGCCTATGTAGAATATTCTACCTGCATACAAATTCATACTTCAAGAAGACCTAGATATCCCTGAGCCTATGGAGGACAGAATAGAACAATTGGCAGAACTAGATGAAATTAGGAGTTTGTCCCAAGAACTAAATACAAATATACAATCACAAATGAAGTATTTGTTTGACAAAAGGACCAAGGATAGAAAGTTTGAAGAAAATGATAAGGTCCTACTGTGGAATGCAAGGTGTCAGGATAAAGGGAATCATGGGAAGTTTGAAGCTCTCTAGATAGGACCCTTTGTCATCACTAGAAAAGGAGGTGAAGATTCCTACTATTTACAAAACATGTCAAGAGAAGACCAGGAATTGCTAGTGCATGGAAAATTCCTGAAGCACTTCTTTTCTTAAATCAATTTTCCATGAAAAGTATTTAGGAGAAGGTCAAGAATTGCTAATACATGGACAATTCTTGAAATACTTCTTAAAATAATAATCTTCCATGCACATTATTCTTTGGTTTTCATCCCATTCTCACCCCATCAGATCACACTCATTCATGGTCTGCATCCAAGAGATCATTTTTGGATCCTCGTAATGACCTCATGCTCATTCATCCCTAATCAGAGCCATTGTTGGAGCCAAAACATCCACATTGGTTGTCCTGCACACTTCCATTTTCACCCATCCTCCCACACTCACTATATGCTCCATCTCCATTTCATAATAACTGACATTAATATAAAATACCAAAATAAGGCCCTTGATCATTACAATAAAGTGAAGTACCTACCTGAAATACATGGCATGTCGCCAAGACAATGCTAAATCAAAGAGAGTCTCACCATAGTCTCTTCGACACAAGCAAAAAGAGCTGATGAGAAATGTAGATGAGACTCTTGAATGTCTAAGAGACATATTCAAATGTCTTCCCGCCAGCCTACGGAATGATATGTCTAAGAGACTTGGACATGTCGAGGAGAGAATCTAACATGTCTCACCAACAAATCATATGGAGTGTTCAACATTCAAGAAACATAAAAACATCTCTCAGACATCGAGACATTATCATAAAATAAACAATAATTCACTGGTTGAACAAGCACTGACAAATGAAAATGTCGAAGAGACATCGACATATCGAAGAGAGAAGAAAGAAAATCTCTTCAACACTCAAGGAGAAAAATATCGGCAAGATAAAGACATCGAATAGACATTGGAAGAGGTCCCAGCAACATCCTAACAATGATATGTCAAGGAGACACAAAAATATCAAGAAGACATTATCAAAATTCTCCCCGAAATTCTAGCACAAGTTATCGATAAGACTAAGAAACATCGAAGAGAGGTGACCACAGGTCTCCCTGACACAAAAAAGTCACATAGACATTATCAACAAGTATTACCGCCGAAGGAAGAGATAAGGACATGTCGAGGAGACATAGGCTTGTTGGCAAGAGAAATCCACCAGTATCATTGACAAAAGGACCATAAGGAACAAACAGAGAAGTAAATATCAAAGAGACACTGCAATATCGATGAGAGAAATCTAAATGTCTCTTAGACACTTCCCAAAAGATGGTCAAGGATATATCAAAGAGAGATATAGACGTTGTTATTAAAATATCAATGACAAAATATGAACTAATTATCACCAGATTGATTTCACAGATGAATTCATTGAAGAGACAACAACCATTAATGTGTAAGTTGGTAGGAAGGGTGGTGCGAGCACCATTTATGAACCAGAGCTGGCTCGAGCATGTGGAATTTTGATAAATACAGCCTCTAAGAAATTAAAAATCATTGCAAATTGTGGCTACCCATCCAGAGGATGGAGTTGGATGAAAGCAAGTAGCTTAGAATTTCTGGCATTCACTCAAGTACACCTTTGCTCAGGTGAACATAATTTTTCAAATATAGCTTGAAGTATAGTAGAATTAGGGTTAAAATGGATACAACCCTAGAGAAAGCAAGAGCAAAGAGGAAAAAAACTAAAAGTAGGCCACTCAATCAACACTTAATAGACTAGTGTCTCGGGTCTGGGCCAAAAGCATGAAGAATAGCTTAGCTAAACCCATCATGTGAGACCCTAGAGGAAAAGAATAAGAATTTGGGAGATGTATGGACTCCACGGAGAGGTTATGATTTGTTCATATATCATTATATGAAGACGTACATATATAGCCCATTCTCAAACCCATGGAATTTGAATTTAGGAAAACTTGTAATGTCAAATGTTTTTGTGAACATAGAACTAATTAAAGCACTCACAAAGAATTATAATCCCAAAACAAGGGCAATTCATTTGCATGATGGGTCACAGTTTATGATCATAAAAAGGGATTATATTTGTATGGTTTTCCAATTGGACACTTCCCTGAAAAATGAAATTGTGGCTGACAGACTTGTTAGAAGAATATCACTCTATGGATATGAGCTACAAGAGATGAAATTTTCCTCTACACAAACCCAAAGGTCTAGGAAATCAACCTATGAGGTTTTCCAGTAATGAAAATCCCCCATTTTCTATAGATTTGTTTGAATAATACAATCAGTACATGTACTATTTAGCTAGCCAAGTATTGGGAGTTGAGGCCCCTGCTAACATGACTATAGCTCCCATGGTTCTGGCTATGGACATTCAGAGTCAAGATTTCAGGCCCTATGACTATGCAGATTATCTATCCAAGGCCATTAATAGTGCTCTTAATGCTATTAACAACAACAGTGAAGCTATCAATTTCAAACACTATTCACTTCTTATGCATATGATACTGTATGAGGGGCAAGTGATGGGAATATGGGGAGAAGAATTGAGAGTAAAAGATCTAGATAGTGATGGTAATTCTCGACCAGTGAAAATGTGGACATTAGTCTGGGATAGTAGATGTGGGAGATCCCACTACTTGTACTTTGAAGAGCATTTTGTCAAACCCTTGTATAAATTGCTTGGCCATAAAGGTGATTATAATATATCCCCAAAAGTATAGAGGTTTCTCCAAACAAAGGAGAAAGACCATGATGGAAAGATAAACCACAATTGGGGAGACTAGTATGCATTTGCAAATTGTATTGTCATTAGAGTATATGGATTTGAGGCAACACCATATTTATTGCCTAAGATTGTGCCAGATAGGGTTGCTTATCTTGAGATCATAATACAATTGTCTTATTCAGCCTTCATGCATCTGAAAAGCTATGGAAGGAAAACCTTCATGCCTTCTACTCTCTTATTTGGTGATTTCACTATTATTGTTGATACAGGGTATGACTTGGTTGGAAGCAAGTTAAATTACTATGGCTTGCCGGTTGGAAATAAGAGGAAATTTTTTGACCCTAAGCATTTTATATATGATGCCAAAATTTCTCAGAAAGTGAAAGTATATGAGCATGAGTTCCATGTTGATGATGTCATCAGGAACTGTGAGGATAGTCAGGTGATCATGAGAACAAATGCATACAATAGGATTGTTATGGTTGAGGCTTGGAGATTGAACACTAACCCATCTTATGTGGAAGACTTTCATGAAATTCAAGACCCCATGGAAAGAGTTGAGCGATTTCTTCTTCATGAAGAAGAAATAATAAAGGATATACCTCTGGTGGAATTTAAGAGGAGAAGACATGTTGGCTCTTGGAGGCAAGCAGGAAATATAACACCACTGGTTCATTTGTCACCACAACCTACTCTAAAGGTAAGCCTCTCAGTTGACACACAAATCATGGTTGAAGATGATACTGAAGGGGAAGAAGAGGTCACACAGATCAACACTCCTGTCATTCCCTAATAAGAGGTGCACACAGATCAACACTCCTGTCATTCCCTAATATGAAATGCCACTAGAAAGGAGTGCGGTTAACTTTGAAGCTTCTAATGAGCTATTTGATTATGTGAGACACCATGCCAGTCAAGAATTCATTATAGATGATGCATTTGTTCAAACTTCTAAATTTTAAACTTTCATCTATGAGTATAAAGGAAAGGTGGTAAGGGAGAGTTTGAAGGAAATTCACCCTGAGAAGGAAGCAAATGCTTTAAAAGAACTTCAACATGAAATTGATAGAGAGATGAAAAACATGACTGTCGAGAGAGGAAGAGCATTGTTGAAAGAAGTTGGGGTTATGCTCCTTCCAGGATGTGATATCAGTTCAACCATTGTATTTGATAGTTTTCTAAAGAGAAATAATAAAACCTTGCACTTGACAGATGAAGTTGGTGACAAGATCTACACTAGATCAGGATTTAATCTTGATAATACTACTTTGCAAATATGGGAACTTTACCCACCGGGAAAAAAGCCTTCCCTAGTTGATCGTGATCATATTTTTGGACATCTTTTGGTGCAAAGAGTAGGAGAAACATATCCCATGGAAACTATTGATTTGAATGTGAATGTGGCCAAGTTCACAAAGGCTCGGATTCAGAATCTTGTAAGGGATAACAAGGGACTGATAGAAGAAAATGAAAGGTTGAAACAGGAGTTGATCAACTACAAAGATAGACTGCCTTCTTCTTCAGGGATTTATTATCGATTGGTTGAACATGAGAGAAAGGTGTTAGAAGAAATATCATAAACTACTTATTGGAAATGAAGACATGAGAAAGTTCAAAAGGAACAAGAATAGTTAAAGGGAAAGCTAAAAACCATCGCCTTTGAAATGGCATCAAAAATATTCTACATGAGATTCGAAGATATGTATAAGCATGTTGAACAAGTTTGGAATATTCAAGATAAAACATATGCAACACTATTGGAAAACACTAGATTGAGTGATAGAATGAAGTGGAGTCTCACATCATTATAAAAAGGAGGATAACTTTGTTGTGCTACAAGAATACTAGGAACTGATGAAAGATCATAAGGACTCCCACAACATCCTAACACAAGAGTTAAGTGACTTTAGTCAGCCACTGAGTATGGCCTTACCCAATTTCTTTGAGGAAACAGAATTGAAAGATCAGGATACATAGAAGGATGAAATATCCCACTATTTATCAGTTGTTCTTGATGCAATAATGATGAAGATGAAGTGCTTAAGAGAACACATCAACAACTTGCAAGAATCTTTGAATTGGAGTATGCCATGAAAGATATTATACATAATGCAAACACTCATGCCAAAAGTGGGTACATGGAGCATTTTTCAAAAATTAACTCAGTCATTGCACAGGCCAAGTAAGAGAGGAGTAGCAGGGACTAGGGTTTGATGGTTTTGGATACACAATCATGGTTCATGAGCCTTGAACATGTCTTAGGTGATCACAAGTTCTTGATGGAGATTAACGAACTGTGGTGCATCCACCAACAAACTCTTAATGTTTTTATGTTCTAGTTATGAGGCGATGTGACTTTTTGTAAAAGGGCCTAAAGCTTGTTGCTTCCCATACAAATAGGGAAACCAAGGCCCGATTTTGACATCATCATCACATTCCATTTCATTAGATTAGGAATTAGTAGGAAGATAGGTTGCATACTTCGCCCATCCATACCATATTTAAATACTTCTGTTATAATGCTTATATTTTGAAGTAATACAATGGAGCAGACTATTTATAAATCATAATTCATTTTCGGTGTTCAATTACTATGTCAATTTTCATACTTATCTATTACTTTTTTGTCTCCAAGGTGGTCTATTCAAGTTATTTAAGTCTGCAATATTTATCAGAACACATTTGTGTTACTGTGTGAAAGAGTTGATTGGTTTCTAAGTTGATGTGAATTACAATCCTTTCTGATAGTTTACTTTAATTGGTCTCTACCCAAGGTTAAAATCATTTTAAAGAAGTTTTCTTGAATGGTTTCCATTAACGTAAGAACTAAAATTCCTTTCATGCTTTCACAGTAACTTGAGTGGATATCACTAGAATTATTAATGAACATTGTAATAAACAATCTTGCACGTTTACACAAGGTGCAAACATCTCAACTGCCTAGTAATTCGAGTCAAGATGAATAATAGGATTACTTATCTTACAACTCTGTATCCATTCCATAATCGCCATCCACTCATCCACCTCATTCACCCAATAGGAGTAGGCACTGGTCATGCTTAGGATATTGCATACAACATACAACTCACAATCTTGAATTTTCAATTACTTTCAATAGAAATTATCCATCAAAACTCTACATCTGCTCCACCTTCACGTGTCATAGTGAGTGGATTTCTCAATCTAAGAACCATATCCAATTGTAAATCTTCCTAATTGTTTAGGTATACCCACCTAGGTCTGGTAGAGCCTAAAGAGCAGGAGGTAATCAGCCTTGTTTACCTCATTCATGGGCCAAAGGTGTATTAAGAGATTGGTACCCTCTTATGGTTTAAAAGCCTACACTTTTGATACCTAATAGGTTGCATTCCTCATTCCTTTATATTGCACAAATTGAATCCTCATTCTTAGGTTGCATCTAGGCTTTCCCATTCTGAACATAGGAGACCTTTGAGCTTTTGGAAAATTCTTGGTCACATACCCTATTTGTCATTGAATATTATCCTTCACATTATCAAATCCTTGTCATTATCACCCTTATCACATTTGAATCTTAATCATTTGTCATGGTCTTAGCTCAAACCTTGTCAAAATCATCTCCTTGAATGGTCAATGGTACTTGGGATTGTTACCTTGGGTTCACATTAGCCTCATTGTCATCATTTTTTTAAGATTCCTTTGCATCTAGATTACATCATTATGCCAAAAATACAAATAAATAGCTCATTTTACCTTAGCTTCATTATCTTTGCATACCCCAAAAATACAAAAACAGTTTCAACCTTAGTTGCATTATTACCTTAATCTTTAATTAGCATCATTTAGTCACCTTGTCATCATCCTCGACCATAAATCAATATTTTAGAATACTTTAGAATTCATTACCCCCATCCTCTTGACATTATTATCCTTGCATTATCATCCTTGCACTTTCATATCCTAAAAAATCTAAAAACCCAAAAACATAGCTTAGTTCATCATCATCTTGCATTTACCATCCCACTTGCAAAAGTCTCACATGGTTGAAACAAGGTCCAAAACCAAATGAAAGGACATGGATTTCCTAAGCGACCCTTTTCCTGACAATACCATAGATTTGAATCACTCTACACCTTGAAAGAAAACACCACAAAGAGAACAAAACGACCCTTGGGAAGACCTAAACCTAGAAGAAGTCAACAAACAATTGAGCCCTCAAGAAATCAAAAGATCCTATCAAGACCCAAGACTTTTAAGCATAGTTGACCAACTTGTTAGTGCCAATTCAAAAAAAAAAATCTACACACTAGCTAAAAAGGGTGCCAAGTTACCTCAAGGTTTTGATGTATCAACCATTGTAGAATAAGAAACTAAAAATCCATTTGGCATGCCCTCATCACAACAAATAATAAGCATACCCCTTAGGAAAACTTCACACATGACTACCATCACAACACACATTCTAAACATCTCAACAATTGGAAACAAGGTAACCCATACCCCCACAAGGTCAAACTTTCACACTTCAGAATTCCTCAAACACCATGGGTAAAACCTTCATGAATCCCCTTTTTCAAAACTCAAATCAAGATTCCATATCACAACGCCCTACACCTTTGATCCAAAGTCTAAACCAAGGTCACATGCCCTTGATCCAAAGATCTATACCCACATCCCAAAATGTTAATCAAGGGTCCTTGTTCCAATTCCAAAGTACATCTTCGTCATATCAATTTCCACCAAATAAGCCTAGAAAGGTGCACATCATCTCATGAAAGGTCTTGAATCAAAACCAAAATCAAGGATCTATTCCATCACTTCAAAATACAAATCAAGGGTCCCTTCCATCATTCCAAAACCTTATTCAAGGACCTAAACCTTCACTTCAAAATTTCAATTAAGGAAACGTACCTTCACATCAAAATATCAATCAGGGAGCTACACCTTCATGGAAAAATATCAACCAAGGTCCCACATCTTCATTTACAAACCAAGGGTTAAATTTCCAAAATCAGAACATGAATCAAGGATTCGTACCTCCACTCTGAAACGCCCTACCAAATGCAAACATGACCTTTGTAACAAATTTAAACACCAATTTCATTTCAGATCAAAACAACCCACACCCATATGGAAACCAAGGTCCCACATTACAAAGTATCAATCCTAATCCAGATCCAACATATGACCTTGATGCCAATGCTATGACATTTCATCAAAATAATGCAATTTCATCCCCTGTGGATTATTTGATACAACACATGCAGACCCTTGAACAATGAATGACAAACATGCAGTTGGGAACCAACAAGAAGACATATTCTATGGAGGAGTTGTGTCCCTTTCCATTTAATTGAAATCTATACATGCCACCTTTCCCCATGCATTTCACAACACTGCCTTTTCCTAAATATAAGGTGACAGGGTATCCTGTAGAACACATTTGAGAATTCAACACATCATGCATGGAAGTTGCATATGACCCTACCTATATGATGAGGTTGTTTCTATGAAGTCTCATAGGGGAAGCCTTAGATTGGTTTGCACACCTTCCATCAGGAATCAAAACATGGGGTGAATTAGCCGACAAATTCATCAATCATTTTTCCTTCAACATTAAAAATGATGTCACCCTTGCAACATTGAGCACAACCAAACAAGAACAAAGGGAATCACTTACCTCGTTCTACCAGAGATGGCAAGGTTTAGTTAGCAAATTCCCTTGTCATATTCCTGAAAAACAACTTGTCACCATTTTTGTAGAAAACCTTAACGGAGAGTTGATGAGTTGAATTCAAATCCAATGTTGCACAACCTTTGAAAAGATTCTTGAGAAAGGTGTCCTTATTGAGAAAGGACTTATTAAAAGAGGACTGGTCAAGATAAACAAAGACAATTTGAAACCTAACAATGAAAAAATAAAATATTGGTCCCGAAACAAAAATGTCACAAACAACGAAGTTGTTGATGCAAATTGATAACCAAAGGACTAGTCATTCAACTTAAAGGCCCTTCTTCATCAAACACATCCAGTACACCAAATACCCAAACACAAATCCAAAACCAAATGTGAAACACTATTCAAAACAACCAACAAAGGAGAGGTCCTCCCTGTGACAAGAGAACATACACCCCCTTGGGTGAACCTATCGAACCAGTCCTCAAATGACTTTTACAATCTAATGTCATCACACTGCCAGACACCAAGAATAATGAAGCTTCATTGATCAAACCTGATTGGTGGAAAGATGATGAATACTATGAATACCACTGTAGAAAAGGACAGAAAACATCTAGATGTTGGAAACTCAATAATATTATTCAAGAGCTTATTAAGGATCAAACCATTTTAGTTGATAATTCACAAGGCAAAACCAATGCTGACCATACCATATTCAAAACCTTGTTGCAAGATCGTGATAAAGGAAAAGCCTCCAGTTCGGGGAACAACAACAACAGTATCCAAGAGGGTTCCAAATAATGAAATGATATAGATATGATGGACATAGCATCCTTGGTCTAAATAATCAGGGAATGTTGGAACCTCTACAACCTACTAAGTTAATAAGTCATCAAGGGCTAGGGTTTGTGCCAATAAAAGTGACTATCTGAGGTATCGAGTCACCTTCGAGTGCGGTTGCTAATGCTTTAGATGAGAGCGAGACATATGAAGACCCTTGGTATTATGATGTTGATTCCAAAGAATATGAAAGGGATTCCCTATCCTCCATTGGGTAAAAGCGCAAAGTTGTATCACACTTTATAAAGGAAATGGCCAACAATGATCCAAATTTTAAACTTGAATCACTAAAAAGTGGCATATATGTTTTGAATTTTGAAATGATGTAAACTAGTAAAATATGTATTGTTTAGTATATTTTATGTTTGTATTTAAAAATAAAAATAAAAAATTATTTTAAACTAGTTTTTAATAAATTAACACTATAATTTAGTTGTTGATAAAATGCTAAAAAATGAAGTTGCATGAGACGTCAAACTTTTTATAGTAGATTTTATTTTTTTCTTTCAATTTTTTTGTGTATTTATAACTTGAAACTTTAGTGCATGGATATATTTTTTTCCAATTTTGATAAAAATATATTTTTAAATAAACATTAAAATGTGCATGAATCAAAAAACAGTTGTTTCCATGGAACGTTAACTTTCATATTAAATATTTATCTAAAATGGAAAAAAAATTATAACATCTCAAAATAGATTCTTTTATCTAGTGCATCATATTTTTTCAATATTTTTAATAAGTTTTAGTATTTTTCCTTGGCATGGTAATGAACCTAATATTTTGTGCTGATAAACTACTTTTAGTAAAAATAATAAATAATAATTAAACTATTAAAATAAATATATTTTTGAAAAATACACTTATGGATCTACAAAAGGGTATTTTTATATTTTTTCAAAAATATTATTTACATTAGTAGGAGTTATTGAAACGTCGAGTTTTTCAAATAATCTCTTTTTTTTGGTAAATTGGACTCAAAGTGGTGCTCCATATATTTTTAGCCAACAATTTTAGTTGAAAAAATTGTGGAAGTATCTAACTTAGCTAGAATGAATCTTACTAGATCATATGTTTGATCAAAATTGATTTTTAGTTAGAAATACTTAAATTCAGTTGTGATGATAAGTTGGTTGAAAGTGTGACACAACTTTGTGCTTGTACCCCACTACTTTCATGCACCTTGATAAATTATTTGGGGAATTTGACCAAATGCTTACCCTTGATTCCTCACGAAATCCACCAAGTACTCGTTCAAAAATGCCTTTGACTAAAGAAGAATGGCTCCAACACTACTTTTGGAAATTCATTGATCCGGACTCCTAGGAACCTGATGATTCTACTTCCTTCTTTACCCTATCTTCCTACACAATGACTCTCATAAATTTCGATGATGGCTTACCCCTCGTCTATCCACAACTCATAAATTGGGACCAACAAGACTCACCAAGTTTAGATACTTTCAAAAATGACGAAGCAATCGTTGAGTCTATGGGACTTCATGAAGGTATACTTAGTGGGGATCACAAAGCTAGCTTTTCCATAGAACTTAATTATACAACATACTTTGGTGAGGTTTTCTTGTCCTCTAGTCGCAAAAATGAAAATGAAAAAAGTAAAAATGAAAACAATAAGTCTTCAAGTGAAAATCGAAAGGCGCCTATTGACTGTGAAAAAGTAAAAGTAAAGGATGTATCTGAAGGTGAAAACCTCTCTTAGGTGCCTGAGGATGGAGGACTAGATAGTCTCCCAATAGACCAGGAGAGATCGTCGTTGCTTATAGAGGAAACTAAAGAAGTCAACATTGGTACACAAGATAATTCCAGAATCGTACAATTGGCAACATCTTTAACAATCAAGGAAAAGCCTGAGTTTGTAACATTCTTCTCAGAAAGACAAATCAATTTCACATGGACATATGCCAATATGCCTGGGTTAGATCATGAGCTTGTTCTACATCACTTGCCAGTGATACCAAATGATAAGCCATACAAACAGAAGTTGAGAAAAATGCACCCCCAAATCGCACTCCTTGTCAAGGAAGAATTGAAAAAGCTACTAGATATTGGACTCATTCATTCGATAGATTATGCAAATTGGATATTGAATCTTGTTTTTTTCTCCAAACAAAATGACAAATCAAAATATGTACTGACTTCGGAGACCTCAACAAAGCTTGTCCCAAAGATGATTTTCCTCTGCCAAACATTGATATCATAGTAGACCTCACTGTCGGATATGAGATGCTATCATTGATGGACGGATTCTCTGATTATAACCAGATAAGAATTGTCACTAAAGATCAACCGAAGACAGCTTTCACATGTGCTTGGGGAACCTTTTTTTGGAATATAATGCCATTTGGACTGAAAAAAGTTGGAGCCACCTATCAGAGAGCAATGACCACCATCTTTCACGATTATATGCATGTGCTTATGGAAGATTATGTGGATGAACTTCTCTCCAAGTCCTTAGAATGAAGTGGTCATCTAGCCATCCTGGACAAAATCTTCACCCAACTGGATAAATAAAAACTCAGGCTAAATCCGAAGAAGTGGGTGTTTGGAGTCCAATCAGGGAAACTCTTAGGATATATTGTTTCTCACCAAGGAATAGAAGTTGATCCTACTAAAGTGAAAGCTATTCTAGAAATTCCACCACCAACCAACATCAATCAACTAAGAACACTACAAGGAAGGTTACAATCAATCTGTCGATTTATTGCACAGTTGGTTGATAAGATCCATCCATTTCAACATTTTCTAAGAAAAGGAACCCCCTTCAATTAGACCAAGAAGTGCCAGGAATCCTTTGATCAGATCAAGAATTACCTATTAACTCCACCAATCCTCATGCCCCCGATTGATAGAAGACACCTAATACTATATATAATAGCAACCGTATCAGGACTAGGGGCATTGTTAGCACAAAATGATAATGATGGAAAGGTTACTATATCAGTCGCACCTTAGTTGGATATGAATTGAGCTATAGTCCCATTGAACGATCTTGTCTAGCAGTGGTGTTTGCAGCACAAAAACTAAGACACTACATATTGAATCACAAAACAAAATTGATTGCTAAGATTGATCCTCTGAAGTATCTCCTTAGCAAAGTAGCACTGACAGGAAGGTTAGCTAAATGGGTTATGATCCTAAGTGAATATGACACTGAGTATGTTGATAAAAAAGCAATCAAATGACAAGTGATAGTTGATCAACTCACAGATTCACCAATAAAAGTCGATCACCCTTTGGTATATGATTTTCCAAACAAATAAATCTTTCTCATAGACACACCGACCACTTGGAAATTATACTTTGATGGATCTTACACCAAGCATGGTTCAAGAGCTGGTATATTGTTTATCACACCTCAAGGAGATTCTATACCCAAGTCATTACAAATAGCATTTCCATGTACAAACAATATAGCTAAGTAGAAGCATTATTAATAGGTCTTTGGATGGCGATAAAATGGAAAATCAAGGACCTTTAGGTTTATGGTGACTCTCAGCTAGTAATTAAGCGGGTTAATGATGACTATGACACTAAGGATGAGAAATTGATGCCTTACAAATGCATGGTGGATAGCTTCAAATTATGCTTTTATAATATCTCCTTTGAGAAAATTTCAAGAATCCAAAACAAATTTTTTGATGCAATGGCTACCATCGGATCTCTCTTGGAAATCCCTAATAATGTGTCACAGTATGAATTCTTGGTAAAATAGCTTTTGATCCCTGCATTTGATGTCCCTAAAATCAAACTTGTATGTGAACTTGTTAGCCTCGAGTCTCCTTGGCATAAAGACATCTACGCCTATTTACATGACCAAATCATCCCCCTTGACTTTTCCCTTAACCAACGTAAGACCTTCATACGACAAGCATCAAAATATGCCATCATCAGAGATACCCTCTATCTTTGTAGTCTAGATAGCACCCTACTTCGGTGTCTCAACTCAAATGAAGCACAAACAACCTTACAAGAGGTACACCAGGGTATATGTGGAGCTCACTCTGCTGCCTGATCTTAGCCAAAAAGCTCATGAGAATAGGATATTATTGGCCTAATATGGAACATTATGCTTACCATTTTGTGAAGAAATGTCACCAATGTCAGATTCATGGAGATCTTATACATGCTCCAGCTCAAGAATTATAGCCACTTACTTTGCCTTGGCCATTTTCTCAGTGGGGACTCAACCTCATAGGAAATATCCATCCCACCTCTTCTAATTGACATAAGTTTATCCTTGTTGCTACTGAGTATTTCACAAAATGGATTGAAGACATCCCATTGACTTACATCACTGGAAAGCAAATAGCCAAGTTCATCCTGAATTACATCATTTGTCGCTCTGGTATCCCATAGTCCATCATTACCGATAATGGTCACCCCTTTAAAAACTAGGATTTCCATGAGCTTTGTGACAAATTCCATATCAACCGTTATTTTTCCACATTGTATTACTCTCAAAGTAATGGCCAAGTCGAGGCATCTAATAAGACCATCCTAAAAATCTTAAAGAAGAATGTCAATGACGTTGGTTGTGATTAACACCTACAACTCAACCCTACTTTATGGGCTTATTGTAGCAGTGTTCACACTCATATAGGATCCACTCCATACTCCCTTGTCTATAGGTCTGAGGTGATACTTCCTATAGAGGTCGAGTTACCCTCTTTGTGAGTCTCCATGCAAGGCTTGATTGATCAAGAAGAATATCATGTATCCTATCTACATGAGCTAGAACTACTAGATGAAAAGAGACAAAATATTTTGACATGTCTGTAAGCATACCAGAATCGCCTTTGACATAGCTACAACAAGAAGGTCTGACCCAAAAGCTTTGACATTGGTGACTTAGTCCTAAAAGAAAATATGAAGAATCAAGTAGAACGAGAAAAACCTGGAAATTTTGAACCTAATTGGTTGGGCCCTTATATCATTACAACATCATATGAATTAGGTGCTTATCAACTTTCTACTCCTGAAAGAGAACCATTGTCTTAACCTATCAACAACATGCACCTCCATAATTATTACACTTGATTCTAAAAGTATCCCTCTAAAAGGTCAAAAATACAAAAAAAAATAAAAAAAATAGTCACCCTAATGAAAACCTGGAAAACAAACGTCTTGGTGACAACAACAACAAAAAAAAAAAAAAATAGTAAAGAGAAAGAACTCGTCCAAAAGTGAAAACCACTTCAGTGGCGCTTTGGATAAGTACCATGGTGAGAACTTGGCAAACAGGATGTCTATTCAGTCTATGCTCATCTGTCTACTGTCACTCTATCTGGTCTTTCCATTCTTACACTCCCATCTACCACATATCCATAATAAAATCTTTGGCATCCTTTCATGGCCTGGAAACAACTGACATTTAGCATCCTTTGCTTTCATGATCACCTCTTGCATTCGCCACTTCCCCACGTGCATAGTAAGTTGGTCTTGCACTTGACTAGGGGAAATTCCTTGACTCACGTTTTCATAGCACATGGTATCAGCTTCATAAAAAATTCAAAATCCAAAAAATCATAAAACTTTCAAATCCAAAAAAAATCATAAAAACATCAAAATCCAAAAACATTGAAAAACTTCAAAACTTCCAAAAACAAAGTATGATTCTAAGTCAAAATCTTAAATGAACCCCCAAGACATTAGGTCAGTCCTTTTAGGTTGTCCAAATAAAATCATGACTTTTCCTTTTTTCAAATAAAACAAAGTCAATTTGTTTCAAACTACGAGGTCTTTGCATGTATAACATAGGCAGGGCCATCAATCAATGATCCCTCAAGGCCACCTAGGTCAATATTTTAGGGTTTTTGAGTCTGGTTGTGTCTCTAATCAACAAACAATTATCACTCAAACCATATCATGAATCAATAAATAAACAAAACTAACAAAATCTTTCAATCTTCATACCAATCAATTATCTTATCTTCAATCAACTGATCATGTCATTGGCCTTATTTCAGAATGGGGCTTCATATCATTTGTCTCATTCGGTCCTATTTCTTGTCTTTTATCAGGATGCGTCCTTCCTGGGAATATACTTTTTCAACCTTGTCATTCACCTTAAGCAGGATGTCTCCTTCTTGCAGTTAGGTGTATTTTCAACAATTGTCACTTGGTCAACTTTATCAGATGTGCTCCTTGCCTTAATCAAGATGTGTCCTTCCTAAAATTAGGCGCAATCATTATCAATCAAATCTTGTCAACTTTATCAATCAATCTGGTCAATATTGTCAATCAATCTTGTCTTATTCAGGATGTGTCCTTCCTAAAATCAGGCGCAATCAATCAAATCAATTTTTCAACTTATGAATCAATCCTTGTCAACATATCAATCCAAATCAGTCATCTTGGTCAACCTAATCAATCTCATCAAACAATCTTATCAATACTATCGAAAAACACTATCTTGGCAAACACTTTGTTGGTCTGATTTATTTTATCTTTTTGATTGATTTTGAGTCATTTTACTAGTCTCCTTGAGGATATCCTATCAATGGATTTAGAGGGACAATATCATGACCTCTTGTCTTTGTTTGATGTATGTGGTTTGTCTTGGAAAAAGTACTGGGACAATTGGGTCCTTAGTATGAGTTGGGGCATTCCTTGTCTTTTTGATTGCTTGTCTCTCCCAAATGGTCACCTTGCACACCTTGGTTTATATCATTTTATAGTGTTTGTGGTCTATTTGTGACATTTTTTATGCCTAATGATGATAAATATAAAAAGGTAAGCATGAAAATTGATTCCCTTCTCGTTTCTTATCTAACTTCCCATCTCCATCTCCCTTGACTTTTCCATGCTAACATTCATCTCTTTTATCTCCTTCGCACTAACATTTCTTCCATCCACATCTTGATAGATTCTTGTGACACACAAAAATATTTTGCATCCACACTCATGATAGATTGCATCATACAAAGCACCACCATCATAAACATCATTTTCATATTAGGTCATATATATATATTTGCATATTAGGTCATATAAAATGCATCCATATGGCATTCCCATCTTATCATCATGTTAGCATCTTTAGCATTATATATTTCATCATAACATTACATACCATATCACATAGTATTACATTTTATATCATTTGCATCACATTTCATATAACATTGCATTTCACATATTACATTGCATTTTACATATCATATACACACATCACATTAAGCGTCACATTTTGCATTCATATTACACAGTTTCCATCAAAGACTTTGCATTATCATACAAACATTACATCAATACATTCCATATCACATTGCATTATGTCATTTCCATTGCATCCATTATCCACACATAGCATAATAAGAACATCAATAGCCATAAATGTGGTACATCATTATATTTTATTGAATTCATAATCATATAGATCATCATCATATCACACTACATTCAGTAAACATTAGGTCATCCATATGGCATATAATAAAGACACAAACATTTATAACATAGTCATAAGAATGTAATCATAAATCATATCAAAACCATCATATTATCATATAGAATGCATCAATAGACATCATAAATGCATGTATAACACCTCATCCTCAACAACTACCAAAATCATATATATATCGCTAAAAAAAAATCAAGTGTCATGGAACAATGTCAAGATGTGTCCAATAAAAAGTGGAGCTCGTAGGTTTGATAATAATAATATCAGTGTCTAATACATAAGTAACAAGCTCACCTATCAAGAACTGCTATGCTCCCCCTATCTCTGGATCATCCCTCAGAGGCGCATCTCTGACCCTGTACTCTATAATAGGAAGCTTGTCATAGGGAGTGGCTCATCTAGCATCTGAAGTCTCACCCTGGGACCGCTCTGTGACCACCGGCTATGTGTCTTTCTCTACCCTCTGCCCTATGAACCAATGTCCATCTCCAAAAATGTGGGCTCTCTCATCTCAGGTGGTACTAGTCTCTCATATAGATCCTGATAATACTGGCTAGCCCTACTCGCCCGAGGATACTCTTGAGAAACCTTGACAACTGATCTGTTGCATGTGATCATGAAATCAATCATCCATTGGTCAGTTTACTATCAGTTGATGACTACCAGATCCCTCTCCACCTAGAATTCATCTCTCTCAGCCTTAAAGTCGTCTTGCTCTGCAGTCACTATCCTCAACTATGCCTCAAAATCCTACACCCATAACTATAAGGCAGTTGTCCTCCGCTTTGTTGATCCCTCCCCATCTCTGGTCCCCACCTCCTCTACCACCTCCTCATCACCCATAATGATCCTCTCCCATAGGAATTGCTCCTCCTCCTCAATCTCCCCATCCTCCTCCATCTCCTCTCCCTCCACCTCTCTGACCTCTGCCTCCCCACCCACCCCTCAAACCTCTGACTCTACACTCTACTGACGCTGCCTATTGTGCATCTATGAGAGGAACCGATCTGTGAATATGCCACCAATCATCATACTCTATCATTATACCTGCATCTACATCTCCTCCCTAGAACTCCCAATCCAAGGCCTGTAGGGCATCTATCTCATGCTATGTCGTGGTGACTACAATCTATGGGCCCCGGAGATGCACCTCACGTGATGATCAACCATACTCTGCTCTACCCACTGAAACTCCTAGTCTCTTCCCAAACTATCTCTACACCCTCTTTGGTAGATACATCTCAATAATTTGGTGGCTTTATACCATGTTCCTAATCAAATACCTCAGCTTTCAGCACCATAGTAAGTGGTCGTCCTCATCTATCCATAGTGGGAAGGTCATGTAAGGTCTCTAGACGAAACTCGCCAATGTGTCTATGTCGTGCCTCTAGTAGCCCACATCTCCAACGTGTGTCTAAGTCAAGGCCCCCTGATATAGATAAGAATATGGTATTGTTCCCACTGCCTGTTGAACCACTAGTGGTCGAAACACTTCTATATTCTCTTATGCCCAAACTATCAATAAGGTCACACCACAACTCAAACTCTACCCCTCCCTATACACGGTATGATGTAACTAAAAATACAGCATAGCCAATAGACATGGCCCCCATTCATAGATTGTCCTATGTCAAACCATAGATCCCAACATCTCTCCCCAACCCACCGGGAAGCCATGACCCATGCGGTGCAGAATAAGAACTCCTATTATTAATGCACACATAACACAGTCGAAACGGTCATATGTCTCTACCAGGGTCTCCCATTGAATCTCATATCCGTGGATCAACATAATTATCTATCTCATAATACTCATGCAATGCCTACAATCCCCACTCTGAGTCATATTGCACTTGCTTGCCCTGTATCAGCAACCGTAATATCCTATACACGTCCTCTAAGGTGATTGTCGCCTCCCCTGTCAGTAAATGAAAACTGCACATCTCTGAATGCCATCACTCTACCAATGCTATCAACATACCTCTGTTTTCCCTTATCATAGGCATATATGTGAAATAGAATAAACCAAGCTCTAGTAGCACACCCCCCTCCTCATCGTCCAACTGGTCATGTAGTCGAAACACATGTGTTTTGAACTCTTGTGTGTAAATAGGAGGCAGACACTCCTGACATCATCAAGTAACCAATAATGTCAACCCAAATCCTTCATTTGACCTATCAAAACTAAATTGACCAAGTCCAACTTTCCTAATCAGGGGAAAATTCTTAATTATGCAATTGCGTTGCAATTTTTATCAAATGTGTCACATAAACTTATCATCGGCCCGCAACTGCAAATGCGTCACAAGCCCAAAAAATGTGTCATTTCATGCAACATATGTGTTGTGCCCATTCGTTTGCATCATTCTCAATCACATATGCGACTCAAAAATGCACTTGCGTCACATAATTTCACGTGTTGCACTGCAAACATCCCCTATCATAATGCACTTGTGTCGTTTTGAGATGATTGCGACGAACCACTTATTGAATGCACTGAACATGATGACAAATGTGTTGCATGTCGTGTGATGCATTCGTGTGCTAAATTATTTCCTACATTAAATGTGTGTGAAACGAAAAAAATAAACATGGGTTCGTAGTACATACCGGGGTGGGCACTCCCTCAGGTCGATGGAAGCTATGGATCTGATACGCACAGTGGGAAGCCTCTCGAACTGGAGACATTTTTGCAGCCTAATCACTCTGAGCTCTCAGAATTTCTAAATTTAGAATGTGAAACTGACCCTTTTTCAAACTCAAATTGCCATTTATAGGTCCAAACTTATGGTTTTTAACCTGCCTCGCCTTGTGCTCACACCTTTTGACACCCTTGACCTCGAATTTGACCCCATTCTTGATCTTGAAACCCAATTCTCTCATCACAATCACATTCCTAGCCATCCATTTGTCTTATCAGGACAATTTTTCAAATTTTTGAAGATCTTTGAAAATTTGTCAAATTTTCCCAAGGGGGCATACCTATACCCTATTTTTACTGGGGCATCTTGGAGCATCTTTTGACTGAATTTCTTTAACACAATGCGATGAACTGCATTATGTAAAAGAGGGGGAAAATGTAGACACTAAAAAATGTCTTTAGTCTGCAAACGTCAGTTTTCTTGATGGTCATTCTTCGATAATTGAATAATTTTAATTATTCAATTATGATTCAATCATATTCTTCTATTAATTAAATAATTTTTAATTAATTAATTAATTCAATTTCTAATCTCTATTCTATCCTGATCAATTAAAATTATTTAATTGCATCGCTAACTTACCCCTTTCTTCAATAATTAAATAAATCATTATTTAATTATTTATCTTTCACCTATAGTCAGATAATAATTATTATTATTTGACCTTTTATTCTTCTATAATTAAATAATTGTTGAAACTATTTAATTATGTGTCATTCCTCTCTATCGAATAAATAATTCAAATCAATTATCCAAGTCCATTTCTCCATTTAATTAAATTCATTAATTTAAATAAATTTCATGTTTCATTTTCTCCAAATAAATAATTTGAATAAATTAATTATTTTCCACTTGTCCATTTTCAAATAAATTATTTAAAATAAATTATTTATGCACCCCTCCTGGTCAAAGATGCCCTATCATTAACCCTTGTCATAGCTTTCATTGTTGTCATAGTCATCAGGCGTCATAGCCATCAGCATCATACCTGTCATAATTCCTCCAAGAATGGCACATTCTTGGTGCATCAATTCTAGACCATTGATCTTGGCATCTTTTTGGAGACTTGATCTCAACCGTCCATTTCGTAACCTCCCTCTCATGCATCCTCATCCGTCAATCTTGGAATATTTCTAGAAGATCAATATGGACCGTCCATTTGAATGGTTGTCTATAGAAGAAACCTTCCTCTCCCATTTTCAACTTAACAACCTTTCATCTCCAACTTTATTGCTTACTATTTGCAGGTACTTGCACACTTCAACTATAAAATCTGAGGGCAAAGATTGCATAAGAAGGAGAGATAAGAGAAGTAATCAACCATAATGGGGAGTGTTTATTTTACTTGTTTTTAACTTATTGCTCTCTTTTATTTGTGTTCTCTTGTTTAGGTGTGGTTAATAGCTTAGAAGTGTTGGTTGTCACTTATTCTAGGCTAGGAAATATCTAACCCTATATTACAAAAATGAATGAAAATGAAATTTTCTATAGTTCATCCTCTCATATTTGGATTCTAATTCAAATTCTAAGGGTGGAATTTGAAAAAGTGGTCATTAATTAAAGTACACAATTGCAATTGCTAGGTTAAGCAACCAAGAGTCCTATCACTTATCAAAATCCCATCCTTGATAAGGACTTAATCTGTACATTGAGTTTGACCTATTGACCACCTATGGTATAAGTCTAGAAGGTACTTATAAATCTAGTCATTAAGTGTTGCCTAAAGTTAGTTTAATATTCTAAAATGAATTTAGATCAATTCTCTACCAAATTTAATTTGTTTCATATCATCCCTCCCATGTTTCTTATTCATATATATCCTCCTAAAATCCTACATTTTATTGGTCTAATAAGTCATGTGTTTTGGTTAATCCACAATTTGAATAAAAAATTGGTGAGAACAATCAAAATGTTGTTATTATAAGTGCATTAGATCATGATTAAGTTAAATTGATAAATCATTATTAATAATAGGTATTTGTTACATATAATTTGGCTAGCATTTTTTATACATATTGTAGACATATAAAATTGACCTAACACCTATCACACACCCTAAACAACATCCTGCAATATCTCGAAAACATCCCACAAACATCCTGCAATGTCCTGCAACATCCCGAAAACATCCCAAAACATCGCAACAACATCCAAAGCCATAATTTCCTCTATTAATTGAATAATACAACATTATTTAATTAATTCACTTTTTCATCATTTTCTACAAATTAAATAAATTCCATTTATTTAATAAAGTCCTGACAACCCTATTTCTACTATTAATTAAATAAAAACACATTATTTGATTAATTCACATTCGACCAATTAAATAAATTACATTTATTTAATTAAGTCCTAATCTCACTTTATTTCATCCTAATTGATTAAATAATGTCAATTATTTAATTACATCTCTAAATCACCTTATTCCACTAAGATAATTGAATTATTAAATCATAATAATTTAATTATGACACTTTCCCTCCAAAATTTGAATGATTAAATCAAACTATTTAAATCATTTATCAAAAATCAAATCATACTAATGCAACTTTGTTTTCAAAAGTCAAACTTGATTTGCACATTCAACTCCAAAATGGAATTAATTAATTAAATCAATTAATTAATATTCCTCACCCACTTTCTAATTGAGCAAATTATGATTTATGACTAGGAAATTTAATTTGTTGACTAATCAATCTATTTCCTAACTAAGCCATCTAAATCCTAGCTGATCAATCAATTCCTGACTAATCAATCTAAACCCTAACTAGCCAATCTATTCCTCAATTACAAAAATTGTGCAATCTAATTTGCACAATCTACTCATGTCTAAATCCTCTCAACACCTTTCGACCGTTGATCTTGAATCAACATTGTTTAATCCTGATCGTTCATTCAAAATCTCATTTTCTATATAACAAACCTCTTTCCTCACAAAAAAGGATCGGAGAATCAATATACCTTATGCAACAAAGTACTATCAAGATCACCATTGAGAGAGCTTCATCTTTTCTTTGATCAACCAGCACACATCATTCATCAAAGCTTTGCACACGAACTATGGAGGCTTCATAGTGATTCGAACAATCCAACATCAGGCGAATACACTTTGATACAGGATTGTAACACTCTATTTTTGTTTACATTCAATTTTATAATCATAGGATTTGTTAATATGTATTAAATAGCTTAGTTTCATTCCGTATGTGTAGGATTAGATCTTAGATTTGTGTGTTTGATCTTAGCTTAGATTTCAAGCTCAAGCATGTTTATCTTGTTTGCATCTATGATTTTCCCCCTCACACATTTAGGCACGCCCGGTGGGACCATGGTCCTTACTACTAATGTTTCTATGAGTTTAAATTGAATTTGCAGAGTTCTAAAACGCTTTTGAAAAAGTTTCACTCACTACCCATAAAATTTTGCAAATGTCTATCAAGAGAATTGCGTAGTTGACACTGAATACTGCACAGTTGAACCAAGAACCTCACTTTTGCAAAAAATTTGAGCATTTGACTCTGTTAGGGGTGCACTTGCTCTAAATCCTTGCATTTGCTTTTTTGAAAAAATAAGCATTTGATTTTGATTTTTGAGCAATTTCTCTAATAGACCAGTGCACAGTATCTACAAATTTGTAACTAGTTTTTGGCTAACAAATGCATGTTTTTGAATGTGTAATAGGTACTAACACATTTGTATGTAGGGTTTAAGACACATTAACTCATTTTTTGTAGGGAAGACGATCGGTCGAAGCATTCCAGATCTACAAACATATTTTATTCAGTTAGGAATATTTGATATTAGTGCTTTAAAAAGAATAACACAAATGAATCTTTCATTTTGGTATTATTAAAATTCAACCAATTTCAAGCTTTCTTAAGTTAGGAATATTTGATTTGGTGCTTTAAAAAAGAACAACACAAATGCACACTTTGTTTTGGTGTAATTAAAATTTAACCAATTTTAAGCTTTCTTAAAGTAGGAACTCTTATTTGGTGCTTTAAAAAGAACACAAATGAATCTTTCATTTTGGTGCTCTTAAAAATGAACGATTTGAAGCTTTTCTAAGTTAGGAACTCTCATTTGGTGCATAAAAGGAACAAAACATTTCAATTAAGGTGCTCTAAAAATGAATTCTTTCCAAGTTTTTATAATTAGGAACTTTGATTTTGGTCCATAAAAAGAATGCAAAATGATTTCCATTTTGTTGATGCACGCTCGTTTTAATTTTGTTGACCAAGTTAGAAACAGGACTAATTTCTTAGAAACACTCATATTTGGGCTTTAAAATGAACAAAATATTCTTTATGTCTTGCACCATTGCTATCTTAAGTGACTTATATCTCGAATACTTCATATTGGTACAATTAAAAAGAACAGGTTGTTTATTTTAATCACATATTTTTGGGGATAACATCGCTTGAGTTGTTTAAAAAGAATCAAATAGCTATGAAGTGTATGTTGTGCATTCAATGATTGGTAAGCTAGATGGTCGTCAACTCCCCTTGCACCTTTTGGTGATCTTGGGTGAGCGAAAAAATCTTGAGCTTCACACTTTCTTTTCAAGCATACCTTTTTAGAAGGGCATACCTATTGAGAAACATCTCGTGTTGGAGAATTCATAGGTGACCCAAGCAGTACTTTTGTTCTGGACCATTATATAAATCTTTTATGGGTGTGATGAAAGTTCATCATCCTGTCAGGTGTTGTTGGCCTATGCCGATGTATTCTCCATCAATATCCTTGTGATGCGTAAAAACCTGTAATGGATGGTAGGTTCTTAATTGAAAAAAATGCCGCATGTATAGGGGGCCCAAAAATAATATCCCCAGAACATTACTAAATGCCAAATTGTTTTAGAAGCTACCCCTTTATCCAAAAAAATTCTTTGAAAGTGGTGTATTGAAATTTACTTTTGAGAAGTTACTTTCCATGTCCAACTACAGGCTTGCATGTAAAATCATCCCTTTGGAGCATGAGGTAGGCCTACCTAAAATAATGGTTTCTATCCACTAGAATTGTAAATGCCTGTTTATTTGACATCAAACTATGTGCTTGATCTAAAAACAACACATCCAAACAAACATTGAACATGATGGTTGAATCACAAACCCTTTAACTTAGTGTATACTTGTGAAAGAAGCCCTATGTTTGCACTCCTTGAAAGGTTTTTCCTTAAAAGGTTTCTGAATATTCAGGCTTTTATTACAGGTTGCATTGATCAAAATAAGCATTTGGGAACTATGGCTTGGGTGTCATGATTTCACAACTTGAGCTATAGCCATGAAGGTCACACAAGTCCATGCTTTCTGATTCAATCCAAGTGTTGTTTTATCACTTTCAATACTCCAAACAAAAAGAAATTGAGAGAAAAACCAACTTTAAACTTGCAAAAAATCTAGAGAAAGATTGCTAAAAAAATTAGTTGTATTTGCTCTCACATTTTTTAGAGAACTTACCAAAAAATTCATTGCATTTGCACAAAATTCCAATGCAGTTGTCACATTTTCTTAGCAGTTGCCAAAATTTCATTGCATTTTCTCTCTATTCCAAAAAATCCACTGATGAAAATCAATTGCATTTGACAAAAACTCAGCAATTGCTATGGGACCTACGCACCTGCTTTTATTCCCTTGCATTTGCTTCTGAGAAACTAGTGCACTTGACACTAAGATGCTTGCATTTTCCAAAAAGATACTCGCTTTTTCCTGAGAAAAAAGTGCATTTGAAAAAAATGCGTAGCAGTTGCACTTGCTAAATCTGGCCACTTTTGCTCACAGTCTTGTGCATTTTGCTCATAAATTAGTGTTATTACTTTATCTTGCTGAAAATTGGGAAAGACAAAATGAAGTTGTTTACAAGATTATTGTTAGAACAAAACAATTGGAAAACTAGATAAATCATATAGTCCCTCATCCATTATTTCCATCCTACTTACTAGAAATCAAAATCAAACAAACCACTAGGATCATTCCTTCACTCAGATGTTTATGATATCAAAAATTAGTTGGAACTCACAAATAGTTCAAGTAAGCTTTTCCGCAACATATCTTCTAGACAAGCAAGTGAAATATCAACCCTAGTCCTTCAACATTTTAGTTTCCGAAAAGTAGCACCATTCCAAAAACAACACTCAAACTTTAGGGTCTTTAGCTTCATAGAAACCATCTCAAAACACCATTACACTTTATGACCATCTGGCGACCAACTGTCCATTTCAACAACCAAACCTTTTAGCACCAATCCTCCAACCTAGTCTCACACACATAAAAGGTGAACAACCTAATATCATTAACAGTCTAAGAACCTTCATATTTGAGAAGAACGAAACACCCAACCAGTGGAGAAACGCAGCAAAAATCTTAGACGAAGAGGAAGAAAAAGTAGACATATCAGTCGAAAGGCCCGTGTTACCACCACCCACGTGGCAATAAATATCCCCTTTTCTCCCACACACTTGAAATTTTCTAAATGATCTCACAAAAAATTAGAATCCCCAAGAGAAGGTCTATAGGTCATCATTTCAAACTTAGGCATCTTAGTCCAAAAGCTCTCAAAAAACACCTTTTAGTACTACACCAAAATAAAACTGGTTGGTATACAACATCTACAAATGTGCTTCAAGGAATAACCCAAACTTGTATGCATTCTTTTTTAGTCAAAACCCTAGGCTTTTTCATGATCTTGAACATATCTAAATCAAAACATCAAACTTGAGTCAAAAGTATTGTCCCAAAACATTTGCACAAATCCCTTCCCACATCACTCATCTTTTTCATCTCCCATTACCTTCATTTCTCCAAAAAGACTTAGAGCATCCCTTTTACCTAGGTTTGAGTAAACTAGAGAGTTCAAACATTACAAATCTCAACACAACTCTCCCACTAGTGACCCAAAATTTATGGTAAAGACAAGATCACAGCATAGGAAAAACATGGAAGTAAGCAAGAACAACACCAACATCCCACCAACCAACATTATGAATAACGAGAATGGCCCATGGGCTATAGGCCGAGTGACCTTGAAACACCACAAAAAAAACCCATGTATAGAGACACATTCATTGAGGAAGAACTAAACTACAAACAAAAGGAGGTGATAGAACGAAAAAACTAGGACCCAAATAGAGTGGTTTTAGAGGAGGTAGATACTAAGGAGGAAATAAATGATGAAGAATTGTTTCAGCATTCCAACAACTCAAAAGTGCTCAAACTAATGGAAAATTTGTTGAGAAAGAACCCAAACTCATATTTTGTCAAGTTAGCACAAAGTGGTGCTAAATTACTAGTGGACTTCAACGTAGAGCAAGATATCACCATCACAATTTTATCCACAATCAAATAGAATCAAGGAGATTCCTTTATCTCCTTCCCACAAAGATGGAGACACAAAGCAAATCGATGCAAATGGCACATTCCAGACAAGGAGTTGGTAGATATTTTCATCACAAATGCCTTACCCAAAATAAACTATCAACTCACAATGTTATATCCAAAACATTTCGAAGAAACAATCAAAAATGGGTTACATATTGAGAGATCCCTCATTACAAGAGGATTCCTTAAATTGAACATCTCACAAGATAGCCACTCTAGTTCAAATGAGAAACCTAAATTTTGGGACAAAAACAAAAACATCACAAACGATGGAGTAGTTGATGCTAGAGCACTATGGAATGCACATAACACACCTCAAAACAAACTGTGGGTAGCACAAATGAGCTATGTTTCAAAAAACACACAAAACAACCAAATTACCTATCCCAAGAACAATCAAGTTGTAAACCAACAAACAAATCAGGGAGGGAAATAGAGGCAGTATGATCAACCATGGAGGCAATTCACAGTACTAGGTGAGTCACTTGAAATAGTCATGCACAAGCTAGTACAACAAAACCTCCTCAAAACTAATGATTTTCCAAACTATGAGGAACCTAGCTTCAAAACACTTTGGTATACCTAGAAAGAATTGTGTGAATTCCATAAGATCAAAGGACACACAAGCAACAATTACATGTGACTCAAACACCTTATCCAAGACTTAATAGAAAAAGAGGAATTAGATGTTGAACATCATCTTGGAAACGAGGACCTACAAATATACTCAAACCCAATCCTGAACCATGCCAAAAGAAATGACAAATGAAAAGAAAAAGAGTACTAGAATGCTAACTACACATATGCTGGCATGGTTCTAGGAACCCTCTCACAAGTTGATGACAATAGGGAAAATGTAGTGACTATACGAGGTGGAGAAAACAACTATAACATAACCACCCATCGAGGAAGAGTTACAATTCAAGGAGTCCCACCCAAAACCACAATAAAGTCACCAAATGACTACATCATTGTGGAACAGTTGAAGAAAACACCTTCCCTAATCTCAATCCTAGAGTTGCTAAAACTATCACCCGCACATACGGAAATATTGGAAAAAGCATTGGAAATGTCAGTCCCTAATTATCTCGATCCTAGTCAGTTCCAAGCCATGGTTGGAAAGATCACAACAAGTAATCATTTAATATTTTTCAAAAAAGATCTACCACAAAGAACATTCCACAACCAATCCCTCTACATGGAGGTTGGTGTTCACAAAACCATGGTCAAATGAGTATTGATAGATAATGGTGTGGGTTTAAACATCTATACCTTAAATTTTTTCTAGTAGTTGGGGTATTCTGATGACGTGATAGACAAAGGAAAGAGTATCACCATAAGGGCCTACAATGACCATGAAAGGAATTATGAAGGAACAGTTAGGTTGCAAGTGCAGATAGGACCAACCATCACAAAAACTACTTGTCAAGTACTAGACCTTGAGTTTCCATACAACCTCCTCTTGGGACACCCTTGGATCCATTCATTACAAGTAGTACCAATGACCTTTCATCAGTGCCTAAAGTTTCCCCATGAGGGAAAATAAGTAGCACTATATTTTGATCTTGAGCCTTTTCATTTATGTGCAAAGTTGGAGGAGAAGTATAATAAAATCCAACGTGTGCCTAGCAACGACATAGCCTTCCACTCCTTTTCTTGTTTTGAACCTTCTACGCTTCTGTCAACCTCAACCAAGAACACATCAAGTGAGCAACAAAAAATGGAAGCCAAGGTTCAAGTACCTGACAAGGGTAATGGGAATTATTATTTCAACCAAGCATTTTGCATTAGCATGCTTCCACCAATGCCCAGAGTATATGGAGGTCCAAAAGAGATCAAGATAGTGAAAATGATAGCCAAACCCATGATCTTCACTAGATGGGGAGACATGAAAGAAGAAGAAATATTTGAGGACTTCTCATCCATGAAATACGAGGACCAAGAAGAACTAGAAAAGCCACAACCCATTTTAATTGATCCTAACTCTAGAGGTTATAAATTAGCTAAATAAATGGGGTATAAAGGAATAGTTAGACTTGGGCTACACAAACAGGGTCAATCAAAACCTATAATAGTGGAACAGAGGAAGAAAAATATGGGGCTAGGTTATAAGCCAAAATATGTGGTTATTCCAAAAACCAAATGAACCTCTTGAAAGAAATGAGAAACTTTTGCTAGTGTTAAGGCACTAGATATCTGTCATATCATGGACAAAAATTTACCTATCAAAGACTTATTCGACAACTTTAGCATTGATAGGTTCCCTCTCCAGTATATTGAAACTATTCCCAACATCTATTACTATTCTGGAATAGACTTTAATGAATACAAATGGGATTCTCCTTCCTTTGTCGCCGGCTATGATTCCCCCACTTCTAGTAATGATGACCTAGACACCTAGTGGGAAAAAGACACCCAAGCCATACTTACCATTTTGAAAACCTCCATAAGCTTTGCAAATGATGATAATAGCCTACCACTCTACTACCCACAACTCATAGATTGGGATCAACAACAACAGACACATGTTCTAGGTCAATTCCAGAATGATGAGGCAATCACGAAGTTCATGGGACTTCAAACAGACATACCAGCAGGATATCACAAAGCAAGGTTCATCATGGAGCTTGAACAAGACACATACTTCAGTGGAGAGATTGAATCTTCTAGTTGCAAAAATGAGAGAAAAACATAAAATTATGATCCCCTAGAGAAAACCACACTATGGCTATATCGAATCCAAAAAAGAGGAAAATAAAGGATGTGTCCAAAGGTGAAAACCTCCCAAAGGAACCCGAGGATGGAGGGTTCAATCTCCCCATATCATAATATCAAGAAAGATCAACACTCCTAATAGAAGAAGTAGAGTCCATAAATGTTGGCATAGTAGAGGACTCAAAGATAACATACCATTTGACATCACTTGACCCTAAAGAAAAAGAAAACTTCACAACTTTCATCAATGCCCAAAAGGTAAATTTTGCATGGACTTATGCTAACATTCCTGGACTAGATCCAACATTAGTGGTACATCATTTAGCTATAGTCCCTAGAGCAAAGCCTATCAAGCAAAAACTCAGAAAAATGCATCCTCAAATAGCATTATTGGTAAAGGTAAAGCTAAAGAAACTACTAGATGTGGGTATCATCAGACCCATCAACTATCCACAATGGATATCAAATCTAGTACCAATGTCCAAACCTACTGGGGGCATAAGGATATGCACAGACTTCAGAGACCTGAACAAGGCTTGTCCAAAGGATGAATTTCCATTGCCAAGCATCAACATGATTGTGGATCTAATAGCAGGGAAAGAGATGCTATCCTTAATGGATGGTTTCTCCAGATACTAGTAGATAAAGATCTCTCTAGATGACCAACACAAAACAACATTTACTTCTGCATGGGGGACATTTTGCTGGAATGTAATGCCCTTTAGTCTAAAGAATGCAGGAGTGACATATCAAAGAGAAATGATGACCATATTCGATTATATGCTACACACAATCATGGAGGACTATGTGGATGAAATTATAGCAAAGTAAATTAAAAGGGAATATCACTTGACAAACCTAGCAAAGGTGTTTGATCGGCTGGAATAGTACAATCTGAGACTTAACCCTAAGAAATGTGTGTTTGGAGTAACATCCAAAAATTTATTGGGATACATAGTTTCAAGAAGATGAATTGAAGTGGATCCTTCAAATGTAAAAGCTATAATAGAGATGCCTCTACCAAAGACACTAAAACAATTAAGGAGCCTACAAGGGAAGCTACAATCCGTCAGATGATTTATCGCACAATTTGTGGACAAATGTCACCCTTTCATTCATCTCCTACACAAGGACATCACTTTCAAGTTGGATGGGATATGTGACCAAGCGTTCCAACAAGTCAAGGAGTACCTACTTACTCCTATACTTATGTTGCCTATCCTAGAAAAGGAAATGATACTTTATGTGTCTACCACACAAGCAGCGTTGGGAGCTCTCCTGGCCCAGCTAGATGATAACAATAAAGAAAGGGTAGTCTACTATATTAGTAGAACACTGGTGGGCTATGAACTAAACTACTCGCCCATTGAAATAGTGTATCTCTTAGACATGTTTTCAACACAAAATTTGAGACATTACATCTTAAATAGAAAAGTAAAGCTAATTTCAAAAGTAGACCCACTCAAGTACCTGCTAGAAAAGGAAGCCCTAACAGGTTGAATAGCCAAATGGGTGATGATCCTGAGTGAATTTAATATAGAGTATATGGATAGAAGAGCTATCAAGGTGATAAGTCATAGCAGACCAATTGGCAGAAGCACCCATAGATGATCATAAGCCTCTTATAGTGGACTTTCTAGATGAGAGTATCTTGATGACAAAACAGACATGCCAATGGAATTTATACTTTGACGTGTCCCATACTCAACATGGCTCTAGAGCAGGTATTCTATTTCTCACACCACAAGGAGATAGTATACCCAAGGCCTATAGTATTGTGTTCCCATGTACAAACAACATCTCAGAATATGAAGCTCTTATCATAGAGCTAAAAATGGCTATTAAATGGAGAATAAAAGAGCTACATGTCTTTGGAGACTCCCAACTAGTGATCAAATAGGTGAACGATGAGTACTAGATAAAAGATGACAAATTGTTGCCATATAAAAGGATGGTGGAAAACTTCAAGGAATACTTCGTCAGAATAACCTTTGAGCAAGTTCCTCAGATCAATAATAGAGCTATTGACACAATGGCAACAATAGGCTCACTACTTGATATTTCACATAATGTTCTTAAGTATGAGTTCCTCATCGAATAGTTGCTCGTACTTGCATTCAAAATCCCAAAATTGGAACTAGTATGTTTTTTTGTTGCTCCTAACTCCCCACGGTACCAAGATACTTTTAACTACATCCAGCGCGGTATCATACCATTTGACCTAACGACCACTCAAAATAAAACCTTCACCTGTGCAACTTCCCGTTTCACCATCTACGGAGATACCCTATACCATCATAGTCTAGATGGTATGTTACTCTTGTGCCTTAATGCAAAAGAATCACAAACAACCTTACAAGAGGTACACAAAGGTATTTTTGGATCCCACTCTAGTAAACCTAATCTAGTCCAAAAGTGGCTAAGAACAGGGTACTACTGGTCCTCCATGGAATAGGAATGCATACAGTTTTCTAGAAAGTTCCAGAAATGTCAACAACACAATGACATGTTTCATGCACCAGCACAGGAATTGAGACACATAGCCACACCATGGTCTTACTATCAATGGGGATTAGACCTAGTAGGCAAGATATCACTCGCTTCATCCAACGAGCACAAATTCATTATCACAACAATAGAGTACTTCACTAAATGGATAGAGGCAATTCCCTTGATCTATATCACCAGCAAATAGATATAAAAAATCATTTTGAATTATCTCATCTATAGGTATGGAATTCCCCAACTAATCATAACAAACAATGGAACCCCATTCAAAAATTAGGATGTCCAAGAGCTTTGTTCCCAATTTTCTATCTAGCATAGATTTTCCACGCCCTATTACCCCCAACGAAACGGTCAAGCTAAGGCATCTAATAAAACAATCCTTAAAATATTGAAAAATATTGTCAATGATGTTGGACGTGATTGGCATTTGTAACTAAACCCAACCTTATGGGCTTATCGAGCCAGCATTCACAGCCCTACTGGTGCCACACCATTTTCCTTGGTCTACAGATCAGATGTTGTCCTACCTATCAAGGTAAAAATCCCCTCATTGCAAGTCTCATTAAAAGACATGGTCAGCAACGAAGAATACAGGGTATCTAGGCTAAATGAATTAGAGCTCCTAGATGAAAAGTGTTTGAGTGTGTTAAACCATTTGCAAGTTTATTAGAATTGGCTCAAACAAAGCTATGACAAGAAGATCAAGGACAAAAAATTTCAAATAGGTGATCTAGTCCTCAAGGAAAATCAAAAAGTGCAACTCAATCAAGATGAAAAAAGGTAAATTTGAACCCAACTGGTTAGGCTCGTTTGTCATCACAGTAAGCTATGGTTTTGTGGCCTATCAGGTGGCTACTCCTAAAGGAGAACCTTTAGCTGAACTGATGAACAGTAGCCACCTCAATAAGTTCTACACATGAAGCATGTCAAAATACCCCAGGCAAAAGGGTAAAAATCCAAAAAATGGAAAAAGGATAAAAAAGCAAAAAAATCAAAGTGTAAGAAACATAGCAAAGAGAAATAAAACGTTCCTCAAGTGAAAACCACTTTGTGGCACTCCTAGAATAGGTACTATAGTGAAAACCTAGAAAACAGGCACTATGTTTCAATAAGACCAACATCATTATCTATCAGTACCATCCATAGCATTCACCCATCCATTTCATAATAAAATAGTGTATCCAACCATGGCTTCTCACTGATTAAGGAAAGTAGTTTTGTCTACAATTTGTGGAAACTTCCCAAATTTGGTCATGGATTAGAGCTTCAAACATCCTATCATGGTCAAAACAACAAAAATCAAAAACATCTAGAAAACAACAAAAGTCAAAAACATTTGAAAAACATCAAAAACGAAACAACATTGTTGTATTGTTCCTTCACTCAAACTGTCTAAGATATCAACATTTACTTGAACCCTACAGCTGGTTCAAGGGAATTTCCTACAACATATCCTCTAGACACACAAGTGGAATATCAATCTAGATAATCAATGTTGTTTATCCAAAAAATAGTTTCTGCTTTGAGTCAAACAGTCGAACTGCGTGGTCTCTACGTGTACAACATAGGAAAGGCTAAACAACCCCTGAGACCCTAGGTCATTCCCCTTAGGTTTCCATCAAGCTTCATTTCAACTTAGTCAAAACATACAAAATCCAAAAACATTCACAAAATAGAAAAGGTCAAAAACATTCAAAACAAGCAAACTACGAGCCTCTGCATGTACAACATAGGCAAGGCTTATCTTTAGTGAGCCCCTAAGGCCCTAGGTTAGTCCCCTAAAAACAACAAAAATAGCATCATAAAAACTTAGAAAAATCAAAAAGATCTATCCCATTATCAAAATCTGCGATAAACTATTCACCCATAATAAACAGATCATTGCACTCACCCTTTGAAAAAACAAACAAAGCAAACGCCAAAAATCTAGAACCTTCAAACAAACGATCAGAAAGATTTGATTGCAAAACAGATTGAAACAAAGCCAAGTATCAACTACCTATCTTTTTGACAATTCACCAACAACATCCTGAGATATGCCTTAACAGATCCATTCTTGCAATAGACATGATCAACAACGGATAATAGTCCTAAAACCTCAAACAAATATGGCAAGTGATATTGCAACTTTTTTTTATCATTTTGTAGTCTTATTTTTATGATTTATTTTATTGACTCATTCCCAAGATATCTCAAGGATGTCCATAAGGATTTAGAGAAGGAATGAGGTAAATTGAGTGTCCTTTTGATTTGTTGTTTGTAAGATATTTTTGTAAAACTACCATGGTGAATACTTTCTTTATTGAGTTTATGAAAGTTGTGTTGAAACAATTCATCAAGTAGTTGCATGTTAGGTGTTCTATACATCTCTGTCTGGCTGGTTCAAAA
Source organism: Sequoia sempervirens (assembly GCA_007258455.2). Lineage (NCBI taxonomy): Eukaryota > Viridiplantae > Streptophyta > Pinopsida > Cupressales > Cupressaceae > Sequoia > Sequoia sempervirens. The sequence goes on from VDFB02331213.1 coordinate 46,204, forward strand.
AAAATTTAGCACAACCTAAATATATACTTTCAACAAAGTTTTTCGTATGTCTAGTATGAGTAGAAATACTCTTTGTTTGTAGAGTCAAAGTCCATGCAATAGATACAAAGTCACCTTGTTCATTAATACCCTGCTGCATCGTATTTGTTTGCTACATCAAACAGGATTGTTCAAAACTGTGAAGTCTCCAAAGAAAAGCGAAAGCAACTCATCAATGACTAACAACATCATATTTCTATCTATCATCGATATTTCATCTAATTAACATCCATCCTTAATAGAAATATCATTAGTAACATATCCATCTTGCATCCACAATGTCATCAATACATATCATGATGATAATAAACCAATAAAAACACCATGTATCATGTATGGGGTATACATCCATATCATCACATAAACAACATATCTCACAACGATATAAAAACATCATCCATAAAAAAATATCATATGAACCAAAGTATGATTCATCCATCCATATCATGAACATGCATCATCATACATCATCATCGCATGAACATAATGAAGCGGAATCAAAGAAGGTATCTCTAGTATATATATATAATAAAAAAAAAGGAGAATTTCATATGTACATCATCATAACAAGTGTGATAGGATAAAACATAAACATATATATGAGGCCTCAACTGGCTCAATGACATATATATAAAAAATCATGTTCGCAATATGTCTATGAGTGATAAATAGCATAAAGATCAAGTACAAAAAGTAAAACTGCTCGACAGGAGGGAAGAACACTATAGACCAGGCCACAGACCACCAGCTGGATCTGGCTATCTAATAGAATAACCACCCTCCTCTCAACCACCACCACTTGTAGCACTAGGCTCTCCAAACTGTGGATATCGAGCAACCCTAGGAACAATAGCATCATATAAGATCTAATAGTATGTGGACATCTAAAAAAATGATCCCAATATGCTCTGAAACTATCATGCTCTTCCCTGAGAGTATCTCTCTCCACCATGACCAATTGGACCTGAGCCTCTACAGTATACCATCGCCCACTCTCACTATCTTTCTCTTCCCTCAAACTATCATGCTCTGCCCTGAGAGTATCTCTCTTCATCATGAGCAGATGAACCTGAGCCTCTATGGCATGTCGACGTGCTATCAATGCATCTCTAGTAGCAATAATCTGAGCTAACTATATACCTCCATCCCTAGGTGGTGGAAGAGGACCCGAAGCCTGTCCATGACCCTACACCTAAGGAATGTGCTCATCCTGACCACCCTGTGCTCCATCATGACAAGCCCTATCCAACTGCTCTGTAAGAACCTCAATGTGTGACACTCCTTGCCCTGACCTATAATACCTGCTTTGCCTAAAGTAGGGTCAACCCAGGATCTATGAGTCTCAATGGCTTGCACCATGTCCACCACTCATCATAATCAGAAGTAGTACCTAGATCTACTAAACCAACCGACCAACCCCACCTAATTGGGGCGAGTGCTTTGAACTCAACAACAAAATCTCTATCTACCTGGAGACTCCATACATGGACCTCCATAGTGGTCTAACCTAACCGAGCCTCATAAGCATCAAGAACCCAGCCCTATTTCTCTCTAAACTGACGATATACTTTGTCTAGTAAGTAACGCTCTAGCAAAGAAGGGGAATGACCAATCAACCATCGGTTCTGTCGACAGTAAACAAGATGATCTTGCTCCTCTGGCCATGTCTCACAGTCCATATCAAGTGTCCACATAAAACTTGGCATCTCATCGAACACACAAAACTAATAGGGAAGATCCCCAAGTAAGGTGTAGTACAAGTAATCTCCATAATGGTATGAGTACGAACCATCAATATTATGATAATGTATTCCATCAGGTCGAGCAACTACAATGTGCTCCTAGGCCCAAACATGCCAAAGAGAAACACCTACGAAAATAGATTTCCTACCCCAATACACAACCTCGTGCATATCTCTATAAAGGTGGGTGAGAAGACATGGACCCCAAGCATACCTCATCCCATGCTTGAACATACTCTCAATGCATACGCCCCAACCCACAGGAAACTGGAAGCCTCTCCAATCAGGAACAACTAGTCCTAAAACCAAACCACAAAGGACAAGAGACACAGGATCTGCACTGCCAATGAAATCAAACAAATCAATCTCAAACTCTCGCACCTCCAAGTGTCGAACACCCAACACATGTCGCATGGCACAGGTACCCCATCAAACAGGATATTTAACAAGCTCACCATGAATTGGAATACGAAGAATCCTCTACACGTCCTCGAGAGTGATAGTTGCCTCTCGTGTGGGTAAATGAAGCGAAGATGTCTCAGAACACCACCTCTCCACAAATGTGGTCACCATTGTGGTACGATTCCGAATGGGAGGCATGTAATAGATATGACGTATTCCAACTACATCTATGAAGTATTTCTCCAGAACACCAAAACCGGTAATCAAATCGAACAAATCTTGGGGTCGTATCTCTCTTGGTTGTAGTGGTTTAAGGACCACTTGCAACCATTTTAACCCATGATGCTAGGGTTTCAATTTAAACATGTAAAACAATACAAATGACACACAAAATGATGACAAACGACACTTAGGATGACAAACAGGAAACTGATAGCAAAACAGAGACAAGTGCACAGGTTTAGAGCAAATGTTACTTGCAAACACAAGGGTTTAAAGAAAATGCAATGAAACAGGGGAAAATGCTAACAAGTAGGGGAAAATGCTAGCAAGATTTGGTAAATTCTAACAAATATGGACAAATACTAAAAAACAAATGCAAACACAAGGGTCTATGGAAAATGCAAAGAAACATAGACAAATGAAAGGATTCAAAGAAAGTGCACAGGTTCATAGCACATGCTACTTGCAAATGCAAGGGTTTAAAGCAAGTGCAAAAGAAACAAGAGAAAATGCAAGAGTTTAAGTCAAATGCAAGGATTCAGAGCAAATGTTATTTTCAAATCCAAGAGTTTAGAGAAAAATTGAGCTTCTAAAGCAAAAGTGAGGTTTTAGAGCAAGAGCAACCAAATCAAATGCAAGGGTTTAAAGCAAGGGCGAGATTCTTTAGCGAGGAAATAGTGAAAACAACAATCAAATGCAAGGTTTTAGAGAAAAAGTGAGGTTTTAGAGAAAGTGCTTGAAAAAAAAGTGAGGTTTTAGAGAAAAGGCGAGGGTTTGAAGCAAGGGTGAGATTTTTGAGGTCAAGTGTGAGGAAAATGGTGCAAATGCTCTGATTTCACCAGAACCTCGCTATTGACTAATAGAACTTTATACATGCAATACAAGAACGTAACAAGACGAAGGAAAAAAATGAGAAGGTACATATCAGGCCACTGACACCTGTGAGTCATGCAAACTCCTGTACCAAGTCTGAACGATGCAGGGCTCCCTGAATCCTCGGCATTACTCCTTGACAACTAACAAAATGAGAAAACCATAGAAAAGATTTCACTATAGGATCAAAAAACAAATGAGGAAATTAGAATTCTAATTACCTATATTAACCCTCAAAAAACCCTAATCCCACCTAGGAAACCTTAATTTTTACTTAGGGAAACTTCCTATGTTCAAATCAGGACTTCTCGAGAACATCGAAACAAGCAACGAGGGACCTATACATCTAATTTTTCACTTTCAACACATCGTAACTGAAATAGAATAATGTTGTGAGCTTGACCTTAAAACTGAATTTTTTGGCCAACCTCTCAGGGGGGAAACAAAGAGTCCTACCATCATTCCACTAAATACCAGGGCACATTGGGGCAAAAAAAAATTCAAAAAAACTTGATCTTAAAAACAAAATCGTTGAAACAAAGCAACTAGTAATTTGTATCAAAGAGGAAAATGTAGACATGTAAAATTGACCTAACACCTATCACACACCCTAAACAACATCCCGCAACAACTCAAAAACATCTCGCAACATCCCACAACATCTCGAAAACATCTCACAACATCCCACAACATCTCGAAAACATCCTCAAACATCCTGCAACATCCCACAACGTCCCACAACGTCCCACAACATCCTGGAAACATCCTGAAACATTGCAATAGCATCTAAACCCTAATTTCCTCTATTAATTGAATAATACAACATTATTTAATTAATTTTCTTTTTCATCATTTTCAACAAATTAAATAAATTCCATTTATTTAATAAAGTCCTTAAAACCCTATTTTTGCTATTAATTAAATAAAATGACATTATTTGATTAATTCACATTTGACCAATTAAATAAATTGCATTTATTTAATGAAGTCTTAATCTCACTTTATTTCGTCATGATCGATTAAATAATGCAAATTATTTAATTACGTCGCTAAATCACCTTATTCCCCTCAGTTAATTGAATATTAAATCATAATAATTTAATTATGACACTTTCCCTCCAAAATTTGAATAATTAAATCGAACTATTCAAATCATTTATCAAAAATCAAATCAAACTAATGTAACTTTGTTTACAAAAGTCAAACTTGATTTGCACGTTCAACTCCAAAAAGGAATTAATTAATTAAATCAATTAATTCATATTCCTCACCCACTTTCTGATTGACCAAATTACTATTGCTGACTGAGCAATCTAATTTGCTGACTAATCAATCTATTTCCTAACTAAGCCATCTAAATCCTAACTGATCAATTAATTCCTGAATAATCAATTAATTCCTGAATAATCAATCTAAACCCTAACTAGCCAATCTATTCCTCAATCACACAAATTGTGTAATCTACTTTGCACAATCTACTCATGTCTAAATCCTCTCAACACCTTTGGACCGTCGATCTTAAAATCAACATTGTTTAATCCTAATCGTTCATTCAAAATCTCATTTTCTATATAACAAACATCTTTCCTCACAAAAAGGGATCAAAGAATCAATATACCTTATACAACAAAGTAATTTCAAGGTCACCTTTGAGAGAGCTTCAACTTTCTTCAATCAACCAACATGCATCATTCCTCAAAGCTTTGCACAAGAACTATGGAGGCTTCGCAGTGATTTAAACACTCCAACATCAGGCGAATACACTCTAATACGGGATGGTAACACTCTACTTTTGTTTGCATTCAATTTGGTAATCATTAGATTTCTTAATGTGTTTTCAATAGCTTAGTTTCATTTCATATGTGTAGGATTAGATCTTAGATTTGTGTGTTTGATCTTAGCTTAGATTCTAATTTCAAGCACGTTTATCTTGTTTGCATCTATGATTTTCCCCCTCACACACATATATCTATACACATATACATACAAGATAAAAACACAAAATACAAAAAAAAGTTGTTATACATTTTTGGCTACGTAATAACACCAAATATAAATCATTCATGTGCACAAATTGATGAAAGGATGAACTAGATCAATATAAATATTTATATCTAAAAAATAATAATCATGTCCAATGTGACAAAAGGATAAGCTAGATCAATATAAATTTGAATATATATAGAAATCATCAAATATCATCATTTTAGTTCATGGTCTATCATTCAAGAGATATAAAAAAGAATAGATTACAAAAAAAATCCATAGTGCATAAAGCTATGCAAGGGGAAATATCAAATATAAAATGAGTCAAAGATAGTCATAACAGAAAAAAAATATAGTCAACTTTAAGGATCGTGGAGTTTTAATTTGGTGGTCCTCTCCCACCTCTTATTATTCACTTTCTTGTATATAATAGGGATCCTCTCTATCCATGGGATTCACAGTAGGAAAGTATCTTTCCTCATGACTAGGAATGTGTGTGATGGCTAGTGCCAATACTAGATATCTCCAACAAGACTCAAACCTCAATCTAAAGTACACTCAACTCATACTATGCTAAAAAAACATCATAGAATACATGATACATAGGAGAAAAACATCAATATGGTAGGTAGTAGAAAAATTAACATAGCATTCATAGGATCTCATTTTTGCTCCTAATAATAATGGGAAATATGTATAAACCAAAGTCCTAAATAAAATCTCTTTACTTTCTAATTATTCTTGCATCACTAGATCACAAAGAAATACCAATATTCGTATCATGTCTAATTGTAAATGGATAATCATGCTAAATTAAAAAAGTAAATTAAAAATGATATTACAGAGTAGTGAAAGCAATAAATTAAAATGAAAGGTACTCACAAGGGTCTCCAAGCTACCATGTGGATTCTATGATTGTCATAATCTATACACATAGTTGAGATAATATCTTATCCTACATGATAAAGGTTAGACATTTGGGAGCCTCCTAGGAAGGTTTATCTCCCTCTCCTTCGTGCTCACATCCACCCTCTACTCTCTAGGTGTTTTTACCCTCTCCCACCTCCTTTATTTTCAAGGTATCATCCTCACTCTATGCCTCCTTTTTTGTCTAAAACTCCTTATCATCATCAAAATTACCTTATCATCCCATGATTTCTACTTGGAATGTATATTTAAATTATTGTCACTAGCTAGCATATGCCAATGTATATTGTGATTCCTATTGTGCTCTTTACAATCTGCATAATCAAGACTCCTAGTGTTAGAGGTTGTGTATTTCATCATGCATGAAATCTCTCAATCCTCTCAAACTAAGAGAGAAAACTACACCCACAGAGCAACTTTGTTGGTAGGGCCTCTTTGAACTACTATGTGACTCAACCAATAGGGTAGATATTAGTGATTTTTCTCCTTTCTATCAAAAGGGTATCATCTCTACACAAAATCCCTCACCCTATAATATCTTGGCCATAGACCCTCTATCCCATTGTGGGGATCCCTAATCATGCATGAGTTTATGAGGCTAGCTCTATTCCATTGATTCCTTGTGTCAAAGTACCCAATGATTGCTTATCTAGCTCCTCTAAAAGCCATTGAATTTGCAATGGAAATTCCATTTTAGAAGGGAATAATATGCTCAAATGTCCAACCCATAATCAAGGAAAAGTGGATAAATGACCATGCCTAACAATGGGAAATTCAACACAAGTCACGATGTGCATGGTCCAAGATGTCAACACCTAATGCATAAACTTTTCCCTACTCCTAGTGAATGATAAGGGTCAAACTAACTACCCTAAATTTGGTTGGATATAACTCACAAAACTAACAAAAATAAAATATAGGGTGGAGAGAGTTTTTCTTGAAGTGTGTGCATGTGGGTCTACCTGAGTCAAAATTGTTACCATATTTTCAATCCTCATCTTGCCTACAAGATCTTTGTTAACTATGATTTTTCTCAAATCTATGATTTTCAATCCAAAGATCAATTTTCTTCGAAATCACCAAATGTGTGAATTCAAAATGACCTAATTCTGAGTATATAAGATAAGTTTCAATTTTTACCACATCATTTTCTTCTTTCAAGTCATCCATGTGAGGCATATTGGGTATAAACTACACTCTATCACAAATGTATTTCATATTTTTTGAAGATTTTGAGCTAATTACATGTTCAAAATATACTTGGTTCACCTTTCTTATGTATTTTTTCAAGATCCAAATAGATGGGAGGAGCTCACACACATGTATTTTCTAACCTTTCACAAATGATAAGTAAACTTCTTTGAAATTTTATTATGAAATTTATGTTTGATATTTCTATATACTACACATGATCTTTCTTTTAAAAAAAATCTAGATAAGGGACAAAAGCAAGGTAATTTCATGCTTATTCTAGAAGACAACACTACCCAATATAGTAGAATGTCTTTCTCAATGGGGAAAATATGTAAATGCCCAAATATATATGGTCATATATTATGAATTTTTATGACAATTAGTGGTCCAACACATGTGATGCAGAGCATGGGAAGAAGTTACATGAATGATACCATATTTCACAATAATGGGTTCATTCATCTCTCAAAGTTCAAAGGCAATCATTATAGGGCAGACTTCCTTAACAAGGGTAGACATTTGATCTTCAAAGCAAAGGTAACCACAACCCACAATCACCCACAAGGACCCTTTGGTCTTCAATCTATCAAACTCACTCAAGTAACCACTCACAAGAACCCTCACACACCAACAAATGGGCATTTCTTCACAAACTACCCCTATAACCTAGTAGCCTTTCAAAATAACATTTTTGTCAACAACTTTTGGGGTAGACCTAATACCCAGACTATGAAAACATACTCAGATACCCTTTTTTCCACTCTTTAACATATCAAAAAACTAGATAGGGTTACTTTGAAATGCAAAGGTCAAAAATTGATTGTCTTGCTTTATGATTAGGCCTAATTAGGCAACTAGGCATGTGAAGTACTAGGGCTTGATCCCAAAGGCCTCTCAATGAATGCTCCAACAATTCCCTTGCTCTGACAAGGTCCCCACACACTCTTAAACATCTCCCAATAGTCAAATCAACCTTGCTTAGATTCCTCCAATGCCAATTCAAACTATTCACTAGTCTCCAAGCCTAATACATAGAAATATCAAGCGTCTATTGCATCCTTGCACGTGCAACCATACAACTCTGCAAGTTTGGATTATCAAATAAAATCATATTAAAATCCATTCCACCAATTTATAGGGATTTTCATTGGTGGAATGGGAAGAAACACATTTTTTCTTGCTCACTACCTACCCTACCTAGGGTTTCAGACCAGTTTGCAAAGAAATGGCTATAACTCCTTTATTTCTTAATGAAAACAAATGCAATCAATTGTCTTAGAAATTATATTTAGAGAAATTTCATTCCCAATTGGTTTTAGATCACCATACATCCATACAGGCCCGTACCACACAATAGAATAGGAAAAAACACGCTGGAAATAAAGAAATTAAGGTGTTTTATTGCTTCTTACTTTAGCAATTCAACATCCAACCTCTTTGATCAATGGAACCGGGTATTTTAAACATCCCTCAACCTATCCCAATGGTCCTTAACCAATTTTTGAATTATGTACTAACAAAACAACGTTAAGTCCATTCTTTACATCAAAAAGACAAAAGTTACTTTGACAACATTCAACAACTTTGACACTTTTAACAATTTGACAACACCTTATATCCTAAGACTCAATCCAGACTCTTACAAGCATAAAATGATCCACGAGAACATTATTACATGAGAAAACCACAAAAAAAATGACACTTTTGGCTCTTGGAGGCATGAAACTTGTGGGTGCCCCTGAACCATACTCCCAAGGAAAAGAACACTCAAGTTCTACTTGAGTATAGATCTACAACAATGTATCCTTGTATAATGACATGATCCTCAATCATTCAAGTAGTCTCTTCATAAGGAAGACCCTTCCATTCAGTCAAATACAAAAAATAGGCTTTGTTCCTTGGTGTTTTGAGGGCCTTAGTGTCTAAGATGCATTCCAACCTTGGTGGGAATTCTTGGACCCACTCATCATTTGCAAATACCTGAGAACCTACATCATGACCTACAACAACAATCACTTGTAAAGAGTACAAATCAAAAACTAAATCTACAACCTTGAAATCAAGTGCTCCTCTGTTCACATCTTCCCCTTGCTTGCATCTGTCATCTCCAACCTGCAGCTACTTCCTTTCTTCTTCATAGATGGCATACAGTGCCATATCACCATGCTCCCCTTCCATATCCTACTTCATTTTGACCTTAGGTTGCGTACCCATCAAGTTTGCAATCTCAACAAGAGCATTATTTATTTCTTTATCTCTCACTAGTAGGACACCAAACATGGTTCCTTGATCAGTTTCACTACCCTCTACTACAAGAAGCAAATCATATCTAGCCTCCAATATCCCCTTGTGAAATTCTTGCAATGAAAGTGTATATTCTTCACCTTCACTGGGAAAGAGAAAAGATTGAGTTTTACTTGTGTTTTCAACGCCATCAATTCTCAGGTTTGGAAAGGGCTTGGACTAAAAATCAACAATACAACTCTTATCACCCAAACCCACAATATCCAATGTTGCTCTCTCCTTGAGGTCTGCACAATCAATAGACCTTTCCTTTTCTTTGTTCATTTTAGTTTGCAAAACAAAAAATGGAACCTCTTGCTTGAAATTGAACCTCTCAACTTCATCTTGTATAGGGTTACCTTCCCCAAACTACTTAAGCAATGCAAATATACATTGGGATGCATCCTCATATCTCATCTTTCAATGTTGAATGTCTGCAATCACATTGAAGGGTTTTTCTTCCCATCCTAGAAACCTTGTATGAGGACTAGTACCTTTCCTTGGAGTGTCGTCTATTATCAAATTAACACGCTCTTGCAACAAGTCTTGAACCTCTTATGGCAATTGATCAATCCTAGTTGTTGTCATAGCAGTCCTAGGTATATTTATACTTGTAAAGCCCTTGTCTTCCTTTTCTATGGCTTATACAAACTCCTTTTCACTCACCAACATAGCACTAGAACCCATTTGTGATTCTTGTCATTCCTCTTTTAATGGTGTAAGGGTGTAGGAAACTCCATCTTTCTCTATGATATTTTTTTTTTCCTACCATCATGCTTGGCATTCCTATCATATTTCCAAGGCCTACCCAAAAGAAAATGACACACATCCATTGGTATTATATCACACAAAACCCTATCCTTGTATCCCCCTATATGAAAATTAACCCAACTTTGTTCATTTACAACTACTTGTTGCCCCTTGTTCAACCAAGACACCTTGTAGGGAGTAGCATGAGGAATCCTTTGTAATTTCAACTTCTCAACCATTTCAAGAGAAACCAAATTATTTGTACTACTAGAATCAATCACTATTTTGCAACACTTACCTTTGATTTTACATGTGGTTATGAAAAGAGACTTTCTTTGTGGTGGTTCCTTCTCCATTTTCCCTTTGAGTAGATTCCTTCTCATCAGCAAAAACTCTCCAATCTATGGTTCTTCAACATGTGGTGAGGAATTTACACTCTTAGCATCATCTCCACCTTGTGCAATCTGATTTCTTCTTTCTCCTCCAAATGAAGTAGTGGACTAATTTTCAGTGCATTTCCATGCTTGATGGCCTACAAATTTATTTCACTTATAATATTTCCTTGTAAATCCACTTGATCCTCCTCTTTGGCTTCCAAATCTTCCCCTAGAATCTGATCCTCTTCCCATAAAGCCACCTCTTGAATCTGCAACTTGTTCTTGGGTATTGCTTGCCTCTCCTTGACTCTCATAGGACTATCTTGAATCAACATATGTGTCTCTTCCTCTATAATTCCTTCATCTACCCCTACCTTTCTTTTATTTCCTTCTCCTCAACTTATCTTCAACCTTAATGGCCAATTGGTAACACTCCTCTATCGTTCTTGGATTGGTGAGTTTCAACTCATCTTGAAGGTTGTATCTCAACCCATTGAGATATCTTGTCACTTTTTCCACATCATCTTCTACATGACCTGCCCTTATGCTCAATTTGTAGAACTCCTCAGTATAGGCTTGTACATCGATATCCTTCTGCTTAAGGCTTTGAAGCCTTTTGAATAATTGAATGTTATATTCACTTGGTAGGAATTTTCCCTTGATTTTAGCAACCATCCTATCCCAAGATGTGATTTTATACTTCCCCTTCTTTCTCCTTTCATCTTGTACATAGTCCCACCAAAGTAAGGTATGGCCCTTCAACTTTGTTTTGGCCACCTTCACACTTCGCTCCTCTGGCACATCTTCATAATCAAAGTAGTTATCCAATGCTCCTATCCAATCTAGGAGTTCTTCACTATCCAATTTTCCTCCATACATGGATAAATCCATCTTGATCTTAGGGCCTTCTCCCTTGACTACTTTCAACAGCTTTTCCATCCTCAATTCATCATGATCCATCTCTTCCTCAGACCCTTCTTGGGAACTTTCCTCTCCCCTTCCTCTTAGTCACTTAAGTCTCATGTGACCACTCCTCTTTTATGACTTATTTCTAAGGAAGCAAGCCTCTCCTTCATTTCTCTCATTTCACTGGCATGTCTTTCCTTCAACTCATTCATCTCTCTGGCAATGATGATATTCCCTTTTCAAGGCATCTTGTTCCTTCTTCAATTCAACTTTTCCTCTTCAGAAAACCTACACTCTAATACCAATTTGATACGGAGAAGGGGAAGAAGTTACATGATTGATACCATATTTCACAACAATGGGTTCATTCATCTCTCAAAGTTCAAAGGCAATCATAATAGGGCAGACTTCCTTAAATAGGGTAGACATTTGATCTTCAAAGCAACAATCCATTCAAGGGTAACCACAACCTACAATCACCCACAAGGACCCTTTGGTCTTCAACCTATCAAACTCACTCAAGTAACCACTCACAAGAACCCTCACACACCAACAAATGGGCCTTCCTTCACAAACTTCCCCTATAACCTAGTAGTCTTTCAAAATGACATTTTTGTCAACAACTTCTGGGGCAGTCCTAATACCCAGACTATGAAAAAATATTCAGATACCCTTTTTTCCACTCTTCAACATATCAAAAAAATAGATAGGGTTACTTTCAAATGCAAAGGTCAAAAACAGACTGTCATGCTTTATGATTAGGCCTAATTAGGAAACTAGGCATGTGAAGTACTAAGGATTGATCCCAAAAGCCTCTCAATGAATTCTCCAACAATTTCCTTGCTCTGACAGGGTCCCCACACACTCTTCAACATCTCCCAACAGTCAAATCAACCTTTCTTAAATTCCTCCAATGCCAATTCAAATTGTTCACTAGTCTTCAGGCCTGATACATAGAGATATCATGCCTCTATTGCATCCTTGCACCTGCATCCGTACACCCCAGACTCTGCAAGTTTGGATTATCAAATAACATCATATTACAAGCGATTCCACCAATTTATAGGGATTTTCATTGGTGGAATGGGAAGAAACACATTTTTTCTTGCTCACTACCTAACCTACCTAGGGTTTCAGACTAGTTTGCAAAGAAATGGCTATAACTCTTGTATTTCTTAATGAAATCTAATGAAATCAATTGTATTAGAAAGTAGATTTAGAGAAATTTCATTCCCAATTGGTTTTAGATCACCATACATCAATATAGGCCCGTACCACACAGTAGAATAGGAAAAAGCACGTTGGAAATGAAGAAATTAAGGTGTTTTATTTATTCTAGCTTCAACAATTCAACATCCAACCTCTTTGATCAATGGAACCAAGTCTTTTTAACATCCCTCAGACTTTCTGAATGTTCATCAACCAATTTTTGAATTATGGACTAACAAAACAATGTTAAGTCCATTCTTTACATCAAAAAGACAAAAGTTACTTTGACAACATTCAACAACTTTGACACTTTTAACAATTTGACAACACCTTATATCCTAAGACTCAATCTAGACTCTTACAAGCATAAAATGATCTATGAGGACCTTATTACATGATAAAACCACAAAAACAAAACAAAATGACACTTTTGGCTCTTGGAGGCATGAAACTTGTGGGTGCCCTTGCACCAACATGACCCTATGTGGCATGTAATAAGATTTTTTTCTCAAATTATCTAGTTGGCCTCTAGGAAACTTCCCTTTTGTTTTATTCTTGTTAAATCATTTTATAGGTTCTTGTCCCCTTTCACCTTATCAATTTCTAAGATTTTGTCAACAAATTACGTGTTCACCCATTTCTTATTAATTCACCCCTTGACAATTGGCCATTTGTTGCAATAAATGATTTACTAACAAAAGTAGCAAAAATGACATTTTCATTCATTTTTCTCTTTTATTTGGATTTTCCATTTATCTTTTATGTATTTTTCCTTCTTGAGTGTGAACACCCAACAAGCCTAATAAAAATTCCTTGATTTTCTTAGAATCCTATAAATAGGAGAAATTTGGTTTTTATTGGGATCATTATTTCACTTCTTGAGTTTTCAATCTTGAGGCTATACACAGGAAATTGAAATTATCATGAACAAATATTTATTAATCTATCATATATGCAAGCTTTAGAAAAGGAGAGGATTGTAGTTGACAAGCACACATTGATTCCAAGAACTTAACAAAAACCTATAGCCTCTAGGCTCCTTGGCATGTTGCCTCCATATATAGTAACATTCACTTCCTTTTTCTTCTCTTCATCTTCAACCTACTTTCCATTTCCATCACACAAGAAGAACTTGATAGGATAAGAGAAGGAGAAAAGAACAAAATATCTAGGTCCCTAAGGACTCTTTCACTACTACACAATATCCACTTGCTTGGAATCTTCATTATCTATGTGTGGAGGTTCTTCATTTTATTCAATGGTTATTTAAATTAGTTTTTCAATTAAGTTTATATTGATAGAATAGTTTAGTTATTAAAAGCCTCCAAGATTGTAACATTATGTTACAAATACTTAAATTTAAGTAGATTAGTTTTCCCTTCATAATATAAGTAGATATTAAATTTTTTTATTGAAAATCCTTATTAAAATGTACTACATTTCTTTTCAAAAGTCTTAAAGTATTAAGAAATCTACCCATGGAAGCCATAAAATCTTCAAACAATCAACTATACAATCAAAACAAATTATTTTTTAAAAATAGGCACTTTCCTCTCGAACAATCAATGAAAATAATAGAGAAAAAATTAATTCCTACATAAGTAAATTCTATCTTGATTTGAAAATAAAAATATTAAAATTGTCATCTCACCATTTCAAGATTTTACTTCAAACTATCAAGGTGAAGAGGAATTAAAAGGAAATGTGGGCTACTATTTTTTGCATTGAAATCATTATTTGTGTGCATATAAAACTTTAGAAGGAAAAACAAGATAGTCTCTATGATATTTCATTTCAAAAATACAAAAATATATATCATTCTAGACTTACATCTTCAAAATCAATTGCCTTTTTTAGATTTGTTTTTGCTGCATGTATTATAATTCAGTTGATAACTTTTATCTTAGTATATTCTTACACTAAAAAAGTACTAAAATACATTAAATTTTTTATTTTTTTTAAAGCAAAAAGACAGACATAAGTACCCTTTGCATTTGAGCTAAGAGGATCTAAAGCTAAGCTTTCAAAAACACAACAATCGTCACAAACAAACATAATTAATTAACTTGCAAGCAAGATCAAACTTGCATACACATTTAATTCATAAAAAAACTTACACCCACTTATTTTTCACTCTTGTATACACTTTTGTATTTCATGCTTACATGTGTTTACAAGTGATAATAGATTGGAATTAATAGTCACCTTGAGTTAATTAAGATAATAAAAACCAACTCTCACATCAGTAGAATGTTTTAAACAAGAGGAATTAGAGATAATTGGATAAAAGAACAAATACATCTTAGTCATGGAAAATAATATCAAGAAGCTCTCTTAGAACTTGGAGCAATTCACACAAACATCATCCACAAAAATTATTCTAGAGAGATCTACACTATACGAAAAAATCAACACACTTAACATAAATTCTACGCACTAATTAAATAGCTCTCCATTCATAGGGAGCTCTTTCCTCTTCAAGAGAGAAAGGATCAATAGCTTTCCCTCGATAAATTATTATTGTCACGTTAAGGATACTTCTCCCACTCAAAGAAGGTATTCCTCCAAACACTCCACTACACTTGCTAAATTTCCATGTGAGAAAGAGTGATATGTTAGTTTTCAATCCATGTGTGTGCAATGCATGTTCCCACCATCTTCAACTTACACACAATAGTGGTGAATTAGACTGGGAGAGAATAGCTTCAAGTTTTTCTAACATATACCATACCAATTTATCTCATAGGAATAGATTTTGTACCATTGGATCTTTAATGCCTATTCCTCCATGAAATTTAGCGGTACAAACCTTTTCCCATTTGACAAGAGGAAATTTGTGCTCTTTTAATATACCATGCCAAAGAAAATTTTGTAAACCCTTTTGGAATAAATATTGGAATTGGAGAATCAATGAGAAATATATCAGGGTAGCTTTTTTAACCACCCTTATTTTGAGATTCCTTCCTATTGAACCAAACCAACTTTCACTCCAAGAACCTAATCAATTCTAAAGCTAGACCACCACCCCATTCCATAATGAACTCTATGTCTACTAGAGAACAAAGATAGACTAAGATAATTATAGGGGAGAAATATAAATATTGAAACCCAACAACTATGTTATGTGCCCTTGTAATCTTGGAGAGCTATTAAAAAGGAATATTTTTGGTTTCTCCTCATTCACATATTGACCAAAATTTGCTACATAATTTAAAAGAATTTCATTCTACATTTCTACTTTTGAAAACGAGCCTATGTTAAAATGTATGGTATCATCCACAAATTTATTATGAGAGATCACTTTTGTTTGAGTTTAAAATGCTTTGGAATTTTGAGGGGGGCGAGAGGGGATGCAAGAAGGGAATCCACCCCCCACCTCTAATTGGGTAGAAAAAAATATGTCCCTTTTCATTTGCTAAATTTCTAAACCTGCTTATGAGCCTTCCTAGGGATTCAACCATAAGATTGAAGAGATAATATGTCAATGGATTACCTTGTCTTAAACACATAGAATGCCAGGAAAAACCTAATACTGAAAACCATGCCCCAATCACAACTTAGAAAACATAGTTCACCATCTATCACATGATCCATATTCCATTAGAATTTAATGCAAGAAGCTCTAAAAAATAATATCATATTTTTTCATATCTAATGTGATTATCATGCTTTTTCCATGCTCTTTGATACCATAAGCACAATCTTATGAGAGATCAAAATTTCATCAAGAATCTCCCTCCTACAAATCCCCCTTGTTCCACTAAATTAATCTAGGAAACAGAGGTTGGAGGCATTCTATTATAACCTTTAAAATTAGTGACATAGTATTGCAGAGAGCTAAGAATGTACTTTTAAAAAAAAATTGTATCTTACCTACTTCAAAGAGTCATTTACTACTACCACTATGTCCTTCTCCATCATATCCCAAAAGAACTAAAAAAACCTACACCCTAGCTCTACACCCTTTTTAAGGCCAAAAAATATGCTACTTCACTTCTTTTGGAGACAGGTTTAAGGAGCCTCTCATTATCTTCCTATGATAGCACCATAGGGATATTTTCCAAGAGATGATCTTCTACTTCTAAATCTTTGATAGGAACTTCTATGAGAAGCCCAAAGGAAAAAGACAACTTCATTTGAAATTATTTTTGTAATTTCCAAATAATTTCCTTGCTTGTCCGTTATATTTAAAAATTCCTATTTTCCTAATTCCTAGCCACCATAACTACGTTAAAATAATAAGTAATCCTATCACCTTCTAGAATCCATTTTTCATGAGATTTTTTATGCCTAAATATTTCCTTGAAGATAAGCAAAGATCTTATTGATATGACATATATTCTTCTTCTGAGAGCCTATCATCCTTGAGCTTTGTATGGTTCTAATTACTTTCTATTGACACATTCAATTTTTATTTTTTCCTCAATATGTTACCAAATACCTTGTTCCAAACATTAAATTGTGCTTTAATACATTTCAATTTATGAGAAAGTAGTACATTGTATTATGAACCTTAGGATAATAATTCCACCATCTGTCAAACGAGTTTAGAATATTTGAATGACTAGACCACATTAGTTTAAATTTAAAAGGAAATGATGAGTCCTAGAATTGTCTTGTTTTCCTTGTTAGAGTTTCATACTTTTCATAATATTTCTGATAAAATTTCCAAAGATATTACCTAGACCTTTCCACCTATTTTAATTATTTAAAGAATTGAGCATGATATATTATATTATAAATTATTGTGAGAATCTATGAATGTCTATGGAATTCAATAGAGATTTATGTCAATTATGGTTATTAATGATCAAAAGATGTCTTTGAGATAAACTAACCCCTACAACGAAGGGTCTATCAACCTGCAGCAAAGGGACTGTCAATCCACAACAAAAGGATGCTTTCCCATCGTAGCCAAAGAGGATGATCACCTACAACACATGCAGTCATTCGTAGTTGATGAAGGCAATGGTCGGAGATTGCGAACATGATTTATTTATGGATGAATCTACCTTTTTTTTACTTTATGTTATCATTAGGTCTTGGAGGAAATGGGATATTTATAATAACAATGATTATGGCTTGCAATAAGTTTTTCCCTATTAGGAACATCTTCAGTTGTAACCATCTTATTTAAATAAGTAGATTCCTGATTGATTCAGACACTCTTATCTCCACTAGCTTTTCATTATTGTTTAAAATAAGACCTAGTCCTCTTCCTATGTTTTTGGGAGAGTTGACAGCTACTTATAGTTTGTTTTCAGTCCAAAAATAATTGAATTCTCGAAGATCTTGTATATATGTTCAATCTTGAGAGAGGTCAAGCTAGCTAGATATTATGTGTTAAGTACATTGAATATAAGTACTTTTTATGTTGATTCAATACTTATGTTCTCAAATATCTATTCAATTTGCAATAAAGATAGATACAGTGTTTTCCATATGAATCTCTGAGTTAAGATTTGAAGAAGGATATTGTGGGATTGCACCAACCCAAGCAAGGGCCACTTGAGGTACTGCAATACTCCTTGTAGTTTAGATTATTAATTATAGTAGAATGAGTTTATAATTTGTATTTCCTAGTTTACAGTTAAATTGAGTTGGTTAATGATGATTATTTGTTATTACAATAAGTTGTAGCATAGTTAATTCATTAAGTTGTTATCTTCACAAGAGTAGTTACCCATAGAAATTATTATAATTACCCACAACAATTGTTAGTCATTTGAATCTGCTTCCAGATAGAGTTATTTCAATCAAGTTACTTTTAATTGTATTTTATTTTGTTACTCTTCTATACATAATTGATTAGGACAATTTAGGATTCTTAATTACACATACAGTGCCAACATCATCTAAAGATTGTGATTTCTTGGTTGACAAATTAAATGAATCACTCTAGGATAATGAATTGCTTAATGAGGGATTTGTTGGTCTACTAAGTTGTACATATGCATTATCTACATCAATTGATTGAGCATAGATGGAGCTATACATTTTTTGGTCAATTGATTAATAATTCTTCAAAGCATGCTTTAGTTCACTTATATTTCTTTCTTAATTTAGGAGAAAAAAAATTGCAGCAATTAGGACCAGTAGAATTTATAAATCAACCTTGGACTACTTACTAATAGTGTGTAGGAAAAGCTATTAAGCTCAAAATTACTATTGCATGTGGCAATAGAGAGATGCTCTAGAAATATTTATCCCATTGAACCAAAATCATGAGGAATTATTTGAAGACATTGGCGCAAGCAAAGAACTAATGCCATCAAAAGAACCAATTGAGGGAATCAATGACATAGGCATACCCCTCACACCAATAGTTGTTTCAAACCTTGGGAGAATCGCTAGAAGACATCTTGACATCATGATAGAAAAGGCAGTGGAAAATTTGATAGAACTTATTATGTTTGAATTCCCAATAAACAATCAAGAGAAGGCAGCTTCTCTGAAGAACATACCCCTTCATTCTTGCCCAACTTCTATGGTTTAATTGTCAAATACCCTGATACATTTTTGTTCAATTTCAATGTTCTATGTAAAATATATGACCATACCATAGATTCTCATAGGCTAAAACTCTTTCTAGCCACATTGAAATATGTCGCTTTGTGGTGGTTCATAGGGCTAGGCAGAAATGCAATACCATATTGGGAAACAATGAAGGAGTAATTCTTACAAAAATACCAAGATTACTATTAGGGATAACATATGAAAAGAGATTATATCTTCATAATGTCATAGAAGGAAGAATAACCCCTTGACTATGTGGAGAGGTTATGATTCTTCTTTAAAAATTCACATCAAAATAGGCTCTCCCCAATGTCCTTAAAATTGGTATTTCTACAAGGGAAGAATGAAGATTTCTTAGATGCATTAAACCTCATTGGAGTAGGTAATATTTCTCAATTATCTTTTGAGGAAATATTCCAAATATGCAAAAACTATTCAAGATCAACTATGAAGAAGACTAGGGGTGTCAGAGCCTTTTCTTCCACCAAAGCATCCAAGGGTGTCTCCAAGCTAGAACTCAAAGAACCTTTTGTCAAATATGAAGGAAGATATCATCAACCATCTAGCAACCTAGCTAGACACTCTACATATCACAAAGAAACAATAAGAAGCATAGGTTTCTCTCACATAATATTGTCCACACTATCATCAAAAAAGAGTCAACTGCAGGTGCAAAAAGATTGCTAGAATTTCTACATTTCTCAATACAAACCATGACAGAAAAGACGAGTTATACCTCAAGACCCTTTGTCATACAATGTTTCTTTTTCTTAGGTCAATTCAAATTTCCCTAACTGGAGCAATTCACCCTGGAATAACATGCCAAATCAACCATGGCCAAATGCTCAATCATCTAATTAGATTCCACAATAAGGTATGTGGCAACAACAACCATATCAATCCCCAAATTATATTCCATAATGGAAATCCTCTCAAAACCAATGGCCACCAAAATGGTGTGGAAACCAACAATGGCAGAACCCAAATGTAAGCTACCTATAGCTACAGCAATCTTTGCAATAATAGTCAACCATTATGTCAAACCTAGCCATATCTTCCCTAGCACAACCAAGAGAACCACAATTTTCTACTCAAGCTACACTGAACCATAACAATGAGCATGTTTAATAGGCTTATACTAACAAACATATCCAATACTCAACCTATGCGGTTGAGGTTAGTGGTGTTCACCTACATTCAAGAAAAATATTTGTTGGACCATCATCTCATATTATAGAATTTTTTTCTAAGTAACCAACAATTGAAACTATTTACCATTCAAATAAACAACCTAAATAAAACAAGCTACATCCAAAAATCACAAATAAGGAACCACCATTCTTGGAGATATTAACCACTCAAAATTTTCACTTTGAACCTGAATTTGACTTCTTGAGTTAGCTGAAGAATATTTGTGTCAAAATTCATTTAATCCAAGCTATCAAGGAATTTCCCATATACACAAATATGGTGAAGGAACTATGCCTCAAAAAACCATGGAGGAAATGAAAAAACCCACAGACTATCCATGTCATAAAATAATTGGTTGATATTATGTTGGGCAACTTAGTTATCCTAAATTATGCAAACCCTGGTAGTCCTGTTGTAGATGTGCAAATTAATGGCACACTCATCAAGAATACTTTGATTGATCTAGGAGTAGCAATAAATATGATGACAAGGTAAATAATTAAAAAGCTTCAAATAATGGATCTGAGACCTACACCCACAGTTGTACAACTAGATCAGTCAACAATGAAACCAAAGGGTATGATTGAAAATTTCATTATCACATTAGATTCATGGGAGTACCAAGTAGACTTCATAGTCTTGCAACCTAAGGCCAACCTACAAGGATACCCACTAATCCTAGGAAGATCATGGTCAACAACAACAGATGCATTTATTGGATGTAGACCTAGCAACATAATCATTTATAATGAAAATGTAACAAAAAAGTTAGTCATCTATCCACTTGCAGAACCTCATGCAAAAATGGAAGAACCTTTCTAGCCAAACTTGGAGGATGATGACCAATACTCCCCGCAAACACTTATGACCATTGGGTGATGACCAATTATCAATATTCAAGATGAGGATGAAATTCTTTCCAATATCATACAAAACTCTCATCAGGTGGAATCACAACATGTCTGTTTAGCATGTTTGCATTGCCCATTGCATAATATTATACCTAAAATAGCTTCTAAATCTACTTTTCAATTATTTCACACACTAATTTTTCACAATTGTAATCTTAATTGATTAGGGCTAGATGTTGCTTTTTTCATGACTTCCGCCATACCAATGGAAAAACGCCCAATAGAGCACTCAATGTCAATAATAAATTGACAATTTCTCAGCAGCTTGAATTACTTGCAATGGTGCAAGCTCACATAGAAAAAATTTCTTATTAATACCATGACATGAAGGGCATAGATCCTAATCTCAATATGCACATAATCTACATCAGTGAGGGATACAAGCCAATAAGATAGCCACAATGCAGGATGAACCCAATTGTGAGGGATATAGTGAAAATAGAGTTGCAAAAACTGTTAGATTCAAGGTTTATATATCCAATATCAAACAATCAATGGGGGTGATAGTGCCTAAGAAAGGAAACAAGTGGAGAGTATGTGTGGATTAAAGAGAATTAAATAGAGTCGTGAGGAAGTCTCATTTCCCTCTTCTTTTTATTGATCAGCTATTAGATTCATTGGCAGGAAAGAAATATTTCTCTTTCCTAGATGTGTTTAGTGGCTACAATCGGATAAAAATAGCTCTAGAAGACCAAGTTAAAACCACCCTTACATGTCCATGGGGTACATATGCCTACTCAATTTTATCATTTGGGTTGTGTAATGTACCTACAACATTCCAAAGGGTTGTCCTAAGCATATTTTCATTTTTTTCCCATGACTCTATGGAAATATATATGGATGAATTCACCACCTATGGAAATTCCTATGAAGAAGCACTAACAAACTTGGAAAAGGTCCTTCAAAGGTGCCAAGATCATAATCTCTCTGTAAGTCATGAGAAATGTTTCATGATGATGACTAAAGGAGTGGTTCTGGGACACTTTGTGTCAAGCAAGGGATTTAGGTGGATCTTAACAAAATAGAATTTATCTCTACTCTACCTACCCCTAGAAGCAAAAGGAAGCAATGGGAATTTTTCTTGGCTATGTAGGATAATACTATAGGAGATTTATTAAGGATTTCAATAAAATAGAAACTACCTTATTTGTCCTCTTATCTAAGGGCATTGAGTTTGAATAGACCACTACCTACCAAAAATATTTTGAAGCTCTTAAAACATCTCTCACAAAGACACTTATTTTGAGAGTACCTAACTAGACAATTCCTTTCCACATACATACATGTGCTTTTTGGATTTTCCATAGGTGTTTTTTTAGGACAAAAGGAAGGAAATTTGGAGAATTCTATTTATTACATCAGAAAAAATCTTCAAGATATTGAGCTCAATTATACCATCATAGAGAAGGAAATGTTAGCAGTCATTTATGTAATTAATAAATTTAGACACTATATTACTAGTTATCTTGTCTTTGTTCATACTGATCACACATCAATCTAATATTTGATGAACAAATCAATGGTTGTAGGACACCTTGTTAGGTGGTTATTATTGCTATAGGATATTGATATAAATATTATGGATAAACGAGGTAAAGAAAATGTGGTACCTTATTTTCTATCCAGGCTACATATCAAAACAAGAGAAGAAATTGTTGAAGTTTTTTTCTAAATGAACACTTTTTTGCCTTAACAATCCAAACACCTTGTAATCAAGGGAAAATCAGATTTGTTAAAGGGGTTAGCACAATAACATTAAAATTCCAATGAAATAACAAAGGACAAAGGAAATAAACATGAAAACAAAAGGAACAATGTTACCATAAGTCTTCATCTTCCATGCTTCACCTTTGTTACACCTTCTAGTTTGCAGCAAATCGAATGAGGCCCTCAGATTTCAAATGAGCACCTAGACTAATGCCAAAGCCCTATGCAAATGTTGAAGGATTTGTATAAAAGAAATGACTTCACAATAGACTAAAATGACAATGATTGCAAATGACAATGACCATAACCTAAAAATGAACCGAAAATGAGCCTGAGAGATCCCCAAATGAGAACAAAATTGCCATTTTATAAAAACTACAATTTTGAAAGTGTGGCCAGGATGAGAAGATGACAAATACCCTAGAATCAATGGTCAAGATTGAAAGTTGTAGTATGAATTAGGATTAGGTCAAAATTAGGGCAAATGATAAGAAATGAAGGGTTGAGATTGAATTATGAGATAATTCAATCAAGGGATGAAATTAAATGAGATGTCAAGAGATAAGATTTGATTTGGAAGATAAGATTGACACATATAAAGAGGTTGCTGGAGAAATTAAATAATAAAAATTATTTAATTTAGGTGACCAATGAATAATTAAATAATTAAGATATTATTTAATTATAGAGGAATGTGACAAAAAGAATCATTTTGAATTTAAATAATGATTTAATTCAAAATTCAAGAGAGTGGACCAAATTAAATAAATAAAATTTATTTAATTTATGAGAGAAGTGGCCAATGAATAATTAAATAATTAAAATAATTATTTAATTATAGTAGAAAGTGGACAAAAATTAAATAAATTAGAATCTATTTAATTTTAGAAAGAAGGGGACTTAATTAGTGACGTAATTAAATAAATAAAATTTATTTATTTAATAATCAAGAAGAAATAAATGACAAAGGGGAATTAAATAAATTAAGAAATTTATTTAATTAAAGGAAGACCTTAGACAATTAATGACGTATTTAATAAATAAAATTTATTTATTTAATAATCATGAGGAATAAATGACATGAATTAATTAAATAATTATGAATTATTTAATCAATAGTCGAATGTGGACCAAGGACATAATTAAATGACTTAATTATGCTAGGACGAAAGTGGTAAAAATGAAGCTTGCAGGCCTAGGTCATTTTTAGGTGTCTACATTTTTCCCTCTTTGTCATAATGTCACTTGTCGATTGTGACAAAGAAAATAAGTCAAAAATGCCCAGTGAAAAATAAGATGAGGAAGAATGATGAAGAGGGTTACGGTATGCCCCCTCGAGAGGACAGATGTTCCAAGAACATAAGTGTGCTCTCGAAATTGATGAGAAGACTAGAATATGAAGAGACAAAGAAATGTTAGTGCAAAAGATATGGATGATGATATGGATGCAATGCCTATATGAGACGAGTGAGAGAAGATGACAAGACTAAAGAAGATGCATGTTAGTTCCTAGACCAAATCCTTCAAAACATTGCCATAGGACTAATATTTATTGCTCTTAATCATCATTGGGTGGTAAAAATGACACAAATGGACAACAAACACAATGGTATGACGTAGACCAAGGTGTGCAAGGTCATCCACTTGAAAAATAGACAGTCACAGACAAGGAATGTCCTAACTCATACTAAAGACGAAGTTAGTCTTTTTGTCAAGACAATCCACAGACAGCAGTCAAAGAAAATAAAATAGGCCAGGAGACGTCATCGCACCTCTAAATCCTTCATGGGACATCCTCGAGGTAGCTAGTAACATGACCAAAAAGACAAGATAGTAAAAAATATAAGATAAAATAGCCAAGATAGCCAAAAGATAAGATAAGAAAGACCAGAAAGATTAATAGCCATGTAATTTTGTTTGCCAATGTTTGTTTGCCAAAGATTGAATTCTTGTCAGTTTGACAGTTTTGACAGTTTAAGAGTTTTGGCAATTTGACGGTGTTGTCGGTTTGACGGGGCCTATTGTCAGGAAGGACACATCCTGAAAAGGCAAAGAACATTTTGACGAGGTCTAACTCCAAGAAGGACACATCTTGAAGAGGACCAAAGAGTGACGAGATTGACATTGTTTTGACTAATGTGTTTTGGCAAGTTGACTGATGTTGACTGTATGATTGATTGGACTGTGTTGTCTAATTTTGACCAATTTTGACATTGACGTTTCAAATGACTGTCTTGTGTTTGATTTTGACTGTCTGACTTATTTGACTGATGTGACGATTGTGACAAATTCCATGATTTTATTTGGACCAACCTAAAAGGACTGACCTAATGTCTCGGGGACTCATCGACTGATGGCCTTGCCTACGTAGCAAATGCGCAGAGACAACGTAGTTCGACAATGACATGGACTAACTGACATGACTGACTTTGACTCCATTTTTAGGATTTTGACATTGATTTGAATGTTTTTGTGTTTTTCACGGACATTTTATGATTTTTAGGTCTTTTTTTAGGACATTTTATGATGTTTTTGTCTTTTTTCAAGACATTTTATGATGTTTTTGTCTTTTCAGGACATTTTATGATGTTTTTGTCTTTTTCAGGACATTTTATGATGTTTTTGTCTTTTTAGGATATTTTTTCCATTTTATTTTTTTTTGGATTTTGACGTTTAAGAGGATCATGACAAATGCATATGATTGATGCCTACACATGAGAATCCAAGGACAAACATGATTGTGCCCCTAGTCAAGCTAAATACCAATTGACAGGTGATGACAACGTTGTTTGACGTGGGAAGGACGCATCCCGAAACAATGTGAGGACGATGACGATAATGTGACGAAAGTATGGATGTCTACAGCTGGGCCAAGAATACAGTCAAGTAAATGTTTTGGATAATGTGCTTGTATGGATTAGACTCGTTGCATTTGGAATGACTTGGTTAGGACTAGATGGGATGATGATTATCCTTAGACCGTTTGACAAGGGAAAGCCAAGATAGATGACAAGCATAAAAGGATAGGGGGTGGCCTTGGTAAAAGATGAGAGACATGAGACTAAGGGAATTGTCATATGATTTTCAAGGACTATATCGTACAAGGACAATAAGACTATGATGGTCAATGACATGATGTTTCGTGAATCGTGTATGACTAAAGGATAGACATGTCAAGAGTTTTCCCAAAGCATGATTTATGTGTGCTACTTTTATGTCAAGACCAAGGTAAGTGGGAAAATGGATGGAAATGATAGGGCTTAGATGGATGTAAATGTCATGAGGAAGGCATGGGAAATGAGACGACTTGCCCCCAAGTGTAAAAATTCACATAGATGATTTATTTTACACATGACGCCTGTTTGCCAGGTTTTCATCATGGTACTTATCCAGGGCGCCTGTTTGCCAGGTTTTCACCATTGGATGAAATTTTTCTCTTTACTATTTTCTTGATTTTTTAATTTTTTTGGTGTCACCAAGACGCCTGTTTGCCAAGTTTTCATCAGGGTGACAATTTTTTTAATTTTTTAATTTTTTTGTATTTCTGATATGTGGATAGCCTGGATGCTTTAGGTAACCACTGACTGTTTTGAATCCACTGATGATGCCGATGTAGAGACTGGTGCCATGATATGCCAATAATGACCTTGCTAAAGGAGTTGTCTTGTCAGGATCATAGCACTTGTATACAACTAATCAGTTCCATTGTGATCCTTTCTGATACTAGAGTTGGCCTTATCAAAATACACACATCGCAATAGAGTGCCATGAGAGTCCTTGCGGTAAAGAGTTGCTGCCATGACATGACGGATTTGTGACGTGGGATTTTTGGACTTTAGGCGAGATGTAGGATTATGAAAAAAATTAGTAGATGTGGAAAGGTTGTTTGGACATTTGGATGAATGACTTTTTATTTTCCAAACTTGGGATGGTGGATGACGGATTTTGGAGGGATGGTGTTTGGAACCAACACTCTTAGATGCCTTGTTTGATGACCATTTTGAAGGAGGTGGACATGTGTTATATGTGGGAGTCCTCTTGTCTTGTGGCTCCACATTGTGATTGACTTTTGTATTTGACTAGGTGTCTTTATTCGATCTGTCTTTCTTTGGGATCCATTTTAATTTCATTTGTCCACTTGTCCTTTTGTTTGATTCAATGGCCTTTGACATTTGATTTTGATCTTTTGACTTGTAAGACTTTTGTTTTTGTTGGTCCCAAAGGGGAGGTTGATTCATGATAGAATGACGGTTCATGGTGTGGGTGGAGGGAGTGTTGGCAGCAATCTTATGACAAGGATTTCTCATGGACTCCATTTTGATATTTGTATCTGACAAAGTTGCCCCCAGTATCGAGGAGGTACCACTGACATCGTTTGATTTGTTGTCTAAGGAATAACCAAGACCTTGATGTCTGTAATTTCCCTGAAGCTGTATTGGTTCAAGAATTCCTTGCTCGTGTATGCCTAGTCCTTTTCCTTGATATTGCATGCTTTGACAAATTCTATTTGCAATGGGGTATTTATTGTTTTGAAAGCAAGATGCTAACCCATCATGATTTCTATGGACACTGTCACTTGTAATATTTTCATTTGCAAGAAATCCTGCTCTGACAAAGATAGATGACCCTAGTTGATAAAGTGTCTTAGCTTCATTGTCATGTTGGACATATTCTTGACTGATATCTTTGGTCTGATCATGCGACATGTTAGGTTCAAATGATTCTGTTGGTGCTTCCAAGGAAATGTCAAAGCCATCATTATGTTTAGTGTCATAGAATCCCATGATTTTAGCTATAACTTGATCATATGCAAGCATGTCCCTAGTGGAAGATTCTTTTTCTGGAGGAATATCATCTATGTGTCCCATGGAGGCAAGTGTCTCAGTTTGGAAAGGGTCAATAGTTGAGGCTTGTATAGGGTCGTCAAGTGTTTGATCATGAATGGGGTAAAGGTCAAGGAGTGGATCGTTTTGGACTTCTTTGTCAATGGTAGGGTCTTGGTCGAAGATGGGGTTGTCATGGATTTGGACTTCTTGGTCAAAGATGGGGTTGTCGTGGATGATACAATTGGAAATAAGGTCATGGGATGGACTACCTTGTTCTTGACATGAGGGTGACATTATAAGGTCATGCTTTGGGCTTTCATTTTGACAGTATCCTCAAGTTTATTAAATGGGATTTGACTTTGGACTATGATATAATTTTCATGACTAGATGTGGCTTGTGAGGGGGTGACTTGAAAAGGATTAATGACCAAAGGACTAGGATAGGACGTGGGAACTTGGACTGGACTAGTATATGAAGGGCTGGGATATGACATGGGTACTTGCATTGGACTAGTATGTGAAGGATTAGGGTATGACGTGGAGACTTGGACCGGATATGACATGGAGTCTTGGACTGGAGTAGGATGTGATGGCATATGATGTGACATGGGGACTTCGACTATATTAGTTGGTAATGATATAGGGACTTGGACTGGATTGGAGTAAGGTTGACTAAAATGGGACGTGGAGACTTGGGTCGAATCGATATCGTATGATGTGGGGACGTGACATGTGTTGGTAGATGGTTGATAAGGCATGTAGACTTGGACGGGATTGATAGGTGAAGGGTCAGAATATGACGTGGAGGTTTGGAATGGACTAGTTGATAGTTGGCTTCCCTTGTCAAGGTTAGGATAAGGGTGATAAGTGGACGTTTGTTTTGAATTAATGGCAGGATTTGTGTCAAGTGACTGTTGATGGTGAGAGTAGATGGATGGAGATGAAGCATTTATGTCAAAGCCTTGTGGTAACTTAGCCCCTAAGTCCAAAAGCATGGCTAGATACCTTTGAGGGTCACGTAAGATATATTTTTTTACAAAGGAGACTATGTCAGGATTTTGCGCTGCAGCTTTTATGTCTTTGAAATATACTCGTCCATTTTGGTCTCTTTGTATGAATGGTTCAAAAATGTTTTTTGATGAAGATTGCATGTTCATGTTGTGAAATGGATCAGAAAAGGTCCAATGTTTGACTTGGTTGTTTCTAAATGTTTGACTGTTGTTTGGTTTGTTTCAGTATCCAGAAAACACTTGCAAGCACGATATTTTGACTGTAAGCAAGCACACATCAGATAAGTACAATCCTAGGTTAGGCCAGGACAATATTTGCTAGATTCCACGTAACCGCATATCTGTAGCATGTGAATTCAGAAGCTTGGCTGCACGGGCTCCCCCTTACAGTGCACTCTCTTCTCAGGCCAACCAAGCTTCCAACCCCCATGAAACTCCCATGGTGAGCTGATCACATCTACTACAAACTATGAAAGTGTGGATGCCTTCACATTGACCGGTGCTGCGCTAGCAAATAGAAGGATTTTGGCTTACTACACAAGAGCTTTTAGTTCGGGACCCCCGTTCGAGTGGCCATACATGGGGCAAGAGATTAATCACCATTAAGGTGGCACTCCAGCCTGAAGAGGTTAAGCTCAACAGGGTTTAAGGGAGTACAACTCCGTTCGTATGACACATCCGCACTCGCAACCTTAGGTTTTCCCTTAAGGTTTACATTTATATACCGGTTGGGGGTAGCTTTGCTTTAGCTCCGTTGCCGGTTTGAGTCGCGTTGGGGTGATGAAATCCCCAGGCAGGCCCAATTTCTAGAGTTGATAATTATTTCTCTTACACCCAAGATCGCTCGAAAGCGCGAGGGGAGAGGATACTCCGATATACCAAGTCAGGGTAAATAACAAATAACAATGGGTCTGGTTTTCTGATCACAAGGTTTTCACCAAGTGAGAGCATACTCACCTACCACTCCACAAGCACAATCAATCAAAGAAGGCATGGTTCTTTTTATAAGCACCAAAAATAAATGTTTGCTACTCTAGAAATAAACAAGCACAATGTTTGTTTCTTCCTTCTTTGACATGCAAATCTGCAAACAATGAATATTAGTAGTCTTGTATGTAATGGTCTTGGACACACGAAAAAGGATCGCCACACGCTACAAGAAAATATTAGTAACACAAAAGATCTAATCTAATTAACATGTAGGAATAAAAACACAGAAAAAATAGAAAACCAGTAAACAGAAAAACCTGAAAATCCAAAAATCAGAACCTCAAAGCCTAAAGAAAAATTTTACAGACAGATGCGCGGCATGGAAAATGTGTCGTTCGGGTCTCTAATGCGGCTCGGAATATCAAGTGCGCCGCATAAAACCAGAAACTAGAAAAACCCGAACGCAAAAAAAAAAAAAAAATGTTACCAAACAATTGCGGTGCGATTTGGCGATTGCGGCACTTGAGCCTGCAATTGCGGCTCGATTTGGCGATTGCGGCTCGATTTTTGGTGATTGCGGCTTGATTTTTCAGTCGCGGCTTGATTTGGCAGTTGCGGCTTGATTTTGCAGTTGCTGCTCGATTTTGCAGTTGCGGCTCGATTTTGCAGTTGCGGCTCAATTTGGCAGTTGCGGCTCAATTTGGCAGTTGCGGCTCGATTTTGTAGTTGTGGCTCGATTTGGCAGTTGCGGCTCGATTTTTCAGTTGCGGCTCGATTTGGCAGTTGCGGCACTTGAGCCTGCAATTGCGACGCTCTGTACCTGTTCCTACAAAATTGACAAAAAATACACGCAACCGTACGGAAAAATGACAGAAAACAGAGAGTCGGGTTCACCAATGTAATCAAGGGAAAATAAAAATGGTCATCAAACAAGGCATAGAGAAATTTGGAAAATTTGGAGAATTCTATCGCAATCGCCAAATCGCACCGCAATCAAGGAAATTTGGAGAATTCTATTTATTACATCAGAAAAAATCTTCAAGATATTGAGCTCAATTATACCATCATAGAGAAGGAAATGTTAGCAGTCATTTATGTAATTAATAAATTTAGACACTATATTACTAGTTATCTTGTCTTTGTTCATACTGATCACACATCAATCTAATATTTGATGAACAAATCAATGGTTGTAGGACACCTTGTTAGGTGGTTATTATTGCTATAGGATATTGATATAAATATTATGGATAAACGAGGTAAAGAAAATGTGGTACCTTATTTTCTATCCAGGCTACATATCAAAACAAGAGAAGAAATTGTTGAAGTTTTTTTCTAAATGAACACTTTTTTGCCTTAACAATCCAAACACCTTGTAATCAAGGGAAAATCAGATTTGTTAAAGGGGTTAGCACAATAACATTAAAATTCCAATGAAATAACAAAGTACAAAGGAAATAAACATGAAAACAAAAGGAACAATGTTACCATAAGTCTTCATCTTCCATGCTTCACCTTTGTTACACCTTCTAGTTTGCAGCAAATCGAATGAGGCCCTCAGATTTCAAATGAGCACCTAGACTAATGCCAAAGCCCTATGCAAATGTTGAAGGATTTGTATAAAAGAAATGACTTCACAATAGACTAAAATGACAATGACTGCAAATGACCATGACAATAATCTAAGTTGACAGAATGAGCATGAGATCCCCAAAATAAGAACAAAATTGCCATTTTATAAAAACTGCAATTTTGAAAGTGTGGCCAGGATGAGAAGATGACAAATACCCTAGAATCAATGGTCAAGATTGAATGTTGTAGTATGAATTAGGGTTAGGTCAAAATTAGGGCAAATGATAAGAAATGAATGGTTGAGATTGAATTATGAGATAATTCAATCAAGGGATGAAATTAAATGAGATGTCAAGAGATAAGATTTGATTTGGAAGATAAGATTGACACAGATAAAGAGGTTGCTGGAGAAATTAAATAATAAAAATTATTTAATTTAGGTGACCAATGAATAATTAAATAATTAAGATATTATTTAATTATAGAGGAATGTGACAAAAAGAATCATTTTGAATTTAAATAATGATTTAATTCAAAATTCAAGAGAGTGGACCAAATTAAATAAATAAAATTTATTTAATTTATGAGAGAAGTGGCCAATGAATAATTAAATAATAAAGATAATTATTTAATTATAGTAGAAAGTGGACAAAAATTAAATAAATTAGAATCTATTTAATTTTAGAAAGAAGGGGACTTAATTAGTGACTTAATTAGTGATGTAATTAAATAAATAAAATTTATTTTTTAATAATCAAGAAGAAATAAATGACAAAGGGGAATTAAATAAATTAAGAAATTTATTTAATTAAAGGAAGACCTTAGACAATTAATGACGTATTTAATAAATAAAATTTATTTATTTAATAATCATGAGGAATAAATGACATGAATTAATTAAATAATTATGAATTATTTAATCAATAGTCGAATGTGGACCAAGGACATAATTAAATGACTTAATTATGCTAGGACGAAAGTGGTAAAAATGAAGCTTGCAGGCCTAGGTCATTTTTAGGTGTCTACATTTTGCCCCTCTTTGTCATAATGTCGCTAACTACTTGGTTTTAGATGGGACAACCCCACATCTATCACCAAGGGAAATGTGCCATTTAGTTGAACACAGGTTTTCATATTCTTGGATGGCTATCTATTTATTCTATAAAGGACCTGATAATATAACGAGGTGTATGATGGAAGATAAAAAAATATGATATTTTAAAGGATTATCATGATGAGCCCTAAGGAGGGCACTTTATAGACAAGAGAAAAATGCTCAAGATTCTAAATATTGGCTATTGTTGGCCACTACTTAAATATGCATTCAAGTATACAAGGTGTGATCGCTGACAGAGGATGGGTAGACCAATAAGGAGTATAGACTAGTCTATACTAACTATCTAACAAAATGGGTGGAGGTTAAAGCATTGTAATTTTCTAGAGATAGAAAGGTTGCAACATTCCTCTATGAGGAAACCTTCACAAGATATGGTGTGCCTGGGGAGATATTAACAAATCAAGAACCACAATTCACTTCATATTTGATTGTCCATTTGGTTAAAGAATATGAGATTAAACATAAAAATTAAACTCCCTACCACCCATAATAAAGTGGGAAAGTTGAGGTTACAAATAGGGAAATTGAATCCATGCTAACAAAGATAGTCCAATTGCATCAAAAGGATTGGGCAGCAAGGTTTTCAGAAGTTGTCTAGGCGTATAGGAAAACCTAGAAAACATCCATAGTATTTACGCCATATGAATTGAGTATATGTAAAAAGGTCATCCTTCCCATTAAATTTGAACATAAAACATCAGAACATTGGTGCAACTTGGAATAGATCTCTTTGAAGATAAGAAAGATAGACTGCACAATCTAAATAATCTAGATAAAATAAGGATGGAAGTAGTCCATCATATAGAGATTGTGCAAGAATAGAGAATCAAATGGTATGACCATTTAAAGAATCCCATGAAGGGGACTGAGAATTGCTCTATGATCCGATGTATAAGGACCACAAGGGTAAATTACAAACATGGTGGCTAGGTCCTTATGAAATTTTTTTAAAAAAAATTATTTCAGAATGGAGCAGTACATTTAATTAAAATTGATCCAATCAAATTATCTTTAATGGTCAATTAACACTGCCTCAAGCTTTATAAAAATCCATTGCATAAAGAGGAGTTTCTACATGACCTACAACAACAGTTTACACAACCCTTAGGATTACCAAATTCAACATTGCTTGCAAATCATGAAGACACAACCGAATCAACCATTGCTACATCTATAGATGAGCCAACCAGCTCACCTACTGATATTTAGTAGGCATGATTCTCACTAAAATAATACACTAACACACATGCACACACACACCATATCACCAATAAATTGTGCCACCAACACAATCCATTATCAGATATGCACAGCAAGTTACACACACTTATTCTCACGGGACCTGTAGCAACAGGCTTGAGATACTTATACAAGAGACATGTTCTATTGTTTCCCGCAACAACTACTTCCACTCATTAACACTCTGCACGTAAATAACTCTCAGTTGACATCATTCTATTGACCTCTACATGCAACCACTCCTATTCAACACCAATTCCACACAACATATCACTTCATTACTGTAGACAATGAAAAATGTCCTAAGCCTGCGAGTGTCATTTTTCTTCATCCTCGTCCTTCGATAATTGAATAATTTTAGTTATTCAATTATGTTTTATCATATTCCTCTATTAATTAAATAATTTTTAATAATTATTTAATTAATTCACTTTCTAATCTTTATTCTATCCTAATCGATTAAATAAACTAATTGTGTCACTAATTTCTCCCTCTTCTTCAATAGTTAAATAAATTATTATTTATTTATTTATTTTGTCACCTTGCATCTATAGTTAAATAATTATTAAAATTATTTAACTATCCCATGCCACCTCCCCTATTTAATAATTAATCTAAATTAATTATTTAAGGTCTAATTTCCATCTCTCCATTTAATTAAATTGATAAATTTAATTAAATGCTCCTCTTTTCATTTTCTCCAAATAAATTATTTATTTTTCACTTGTCATTTCCTCCACTCTCCATTTTTGAATAAATTATTTAAAATAAATTATTTATTCACCACCTAGTCAAAGATGCTCTGTCATAATCCCCTGTCATAACATTCATTTCTGTCATAGCCTGCATGTCTTGCATGTTTGTCATAGCTGTCAGGCGTCATAGTCGTCGGCATCATAGCTTTTCCATGCATGGCATTTTTTTGGGGCATCAATTCTGGACTGTTTATCTTGGCATCTTTTCTGAGACTTAATCTCAACCATCCATTTTGTAACCACCCTCTCATGCATTCTCATCCATTGATCTCGGAATCTTTCTAGAACATTAATCTCAGCCGTCCATTCGAAAGGTTGTCTATAAAAGAAACCTTCCTTCTCCATTTTCATTTTAACAGCTAATTGTCTCCAACTTTCTTGCTACCATTTGCAGGTTTTACACAAGTATTTCAACAAATCTGAGGGCAAAGTTGCATAACAAGAAGAAGGAGAGCAAGAGAAGTGATTCAAGTTCAATGGGGAGTGTTTTATTTCATTGTTTTCATTTTGCTCCTTTCAAATGATTGTTTTCTCTTGTTTGGATGAGGTTAATAGTTTAGAAGTGTTGGTTGTCACTTTGTCTATACTATTTTATTTTTAACCCCATCTTACATTTGGTGAACCCGACGTGTTTAGTTTTTTTTGTAGTTTCTGTACAGTTTTTGGTTTTCTATTTTTTCGCAGGTACAGGTACAGTACACAGCATTCATCTTTTATAGCACTGCATCTAATGCGTCATGACACATTCGCAAGCCAAAACACCGCAACTGCTCTGATGAACCACATACGCAGTCTTAAATTTTGCATTTGAAAGATTGAGTCATATCTGCTTCTTCAAACAACGCATTTGTATTCCTGAGACGCATCTTCCTGTCAGACCAAAATGTAGGACAAAGCCACATTTACAACACAGAATGACGCATTCACTCTGTCGTGATGCATTTTCCTGGTAATATTTCTGTTCATTTTTGCATTCAAGTTCTCTAAATTTCTTCTGGCATTCTGGTTTTAATTTTCTGCATTCTTCCTAGTATAGGTTTTTGGTGTTACTAATCTTAGTTTGCAGCGTGTGGCGGTTACATTTCGTGGGTCCAAGACTGGTGGATAAAACTCCTAACTTGTGGTTTTGCAAGTTCGAGTGTCGAAGACTCAATACAAAACATTGTGCTTGTCTTTTTTTAGATTAAAACACATTTCTTTTAGTGCACTTAAAACGAACATGTCTTTCGTTTCTGATTATTTTTGCAAATGGTAGGTGATTATGCTCTCACCTTGTGAAAACTTGGTGATCAGAAAACCAAACCCATTTTATCTGTTATACACCCTTAAGACTTAGTAATCGAATTATCCTCTCCCCTTGCGCTTTCGGGAAATCCTAGGTGTAAGAGAAACGGATACTGACTCTAGAACTTGGGTCTATTCTAGTGGGAAAAAGTACTCACCCCAGGATGACTCAGACCGGTAGCACCCTGAACCTGAGGGACTTCCAGCCGATATATAAAAGTGGATTCTTGGGGAAAGCCCAAGAATCACGTGTATGGTTCCGACGAGATGGATCCGAAAGGGGACTCTCGCCGCATGGATCATGCCCTATGAACGGAATTCCCTTACTAGACACCTTTTGTTTTAGAGGCCAACCATTTTTCAGTCATTGCTTGGTATAGTGCAGGGTACAGTATCATGCCCGAAGATACTCACTATTGATCCCCTTGAGTAGAGATAGCAATTCTTGGGAAGTGACTACCCAAGAATCTGAAGTTGGTGTGCCTGAATGACGTTAATGAGCCATGGAGGGGAGCTAGTTCCACCAAACTTCTAAGCTATCTGCTCTCGAGAAGTAAAGGTGTTTAGCACTAATCTGGGGTATATCAGTGGGCTATATCAAGTATACAAACCCTTGGCCTATTGGCCTATAAGGATTGTGCTTGTCTCATGTTTGTTCGCATACACCAAAACATTGTGCTTGTCAAGTGCTTGCTGGATTTTCAAACATTGTTCACCACATTTACACTCCTGGAAAAAACATTCAACCTTTGATAGATTAGATATGCTTTCAATAGATCTGAAAACTCAATTTTAACAAATTGTGATGGAACTGCTAAAACGCATTCATTGAACTGAAACACATTTGAGAATTTTTGAGACGCAATCGCTTTGTTGAACCGCATCTGCTGCCATAAACATCGCATATGAATGCATCACGACGCATCTAAACTTTTAAAAACCGCATTCGCCAAACATTGTTGCATTTGTTAATTCTAGAACCACATTCGCTTAAACTGAAACGCATCCACCATACTATGACGCATTCGTTGCCTCAAACAATGCATTTTCCTGATGGAAACAAAACCCTGATGCAAACCAGAATCTGAGTCTAAACATTGTCAGCCTGCTGTCAAACAATTCTTCCAAGAGGTCTCTATCAGAAACCAGCTTTCAAAGTGCTCAAAATCTTCATTTTTCGCCCATTAGTTTGCATTTTTTATCATAGGATTAATCTTTCAAATTTTACTTTTATCCATTAGGTTCATAATCATCATTAGCATTAGCTTGACCTTAAGTTTTCATTTTTGCATACTTTGGATTAGGCCAACCTTATCACAATTTGCAAAATCATTGCTTTCAAAACTAGGTTATCTTGGACTTCATCATTCATTTCTAATCCCCAATCATTGTCACTTTTGTGAGGCTTTCCAACTCAGCAGTCTAGCTAAGAAAACTCACTAGTCCTTTTGACTTTGTCACCTTGTCATTTTCAATAAGTCCTTTGGTAACTAAAATCGAACACAAAGATTAAGCTTAGAGTGCCTGGGTACCCCTTTCTCCAAATTGCATTCTAGTTTATATCTTGCATATTTTATTCCCAAAAAAATACAAAAACATTATTCATCCTAGTTGTTATTTTGAACTTAGACTTTGCATTAGTGGCCTCTTTAGTCGACCTAATCATCTTAGTCCTTATTTTGCACCTTGTCATCATTGTCATCATAGTCATAATCGTCACTTTCGCTTTTCGGCATTTCTCATTTCCTTAGGTACACTTTATCATCTCGTTGCATTGTCATCCTTTATCACACAAAAAGACAAAAACATAGACTAGTGTCATACTTGCATTGTCATCATCTTCATTTGAGCAATCTCTTTTATGGTGGAAACAAGACTTCAAAGAAAGAAAAGACAAATGGCAGACTTTGGACAAGACTTTGACAACAACACCAACATCAACACCAATCCCAATGACTGGATCTTTGATGACCCATTTGGCAATTTGAATGCACAATCTTCCATGAACATGTCGAATTCTTTTCAAAATCCACTTTTTGAACAATTCATACAAAGAGACCAAAATGGACAAGTCTATGCTGAAAACTTAGAGGCAGTAGCCCAAAATCCTGAAGTCACTTCGTTTGTCGAAGACTTGGTCTTGAACGATCCTAAATGATACATCGCTATGCTTTTAGACCAAGGCATAATATTACCAAAAGGTTTCGACATTAATACCATACGACATGTCTCCTAATAATACGACACAAAACACAACATCCCAGCATGACATGAACAATACATCAACCAATAACATTGCCATTACTACGCAAGTAGTCACTACCACCATTAATACGACATCTAGTGGCACCATAAATCAAAACACCTCCTCTTCAACCAACACAACATCTACTGGAAGAACATCTACTATGACCATGCCTACAATGTCCACGTCATCTTCACAAGCGATAGGAGCTACCTTTTCACAGACTGTGCCTACAACATCCACATCATCTTCACAAATGATAGGAGTCACCTTTGCGTCCACATCAGTAGGCACCACTTCCTCAAATCCTATGTTCGGCTCTTCATCTATGACAATGGGGGCATCTTCATCACATCCTTGCGGTGGAACCTCATTTAATCCCTTTGGACGAAACTCATGACGCGTTTTCATTCAAGGCCCTCAACACAACATTAACACATCATCGCAAATGAACATCCCACATGGACAAGGGCACAATATGCATATACCACATGGACACTCCCAAGGAACAAACACCAACATGCTACATGGACAATTATTTCAACAAGGACAAGGAACTCAAATGTGTAACTTTGGCAATCAAATGAGTTAGGGATTTCAGATACCTCAAATACAGACAAACATGGCAGGGTTACATATCCCCACATACTCATCCCAGATTCATACTCAACAACAAATTCCCACTCACAACTGGCAATATCAGCAAACATCTAATCAAAACATACCATACTTTCAAGTGACCAATGATCCCATCGTACACGCCTTGCTAGCAAGAGTGGATGACCTTCAAAAATAGATGGAAAATATGAAAACCTCTGACAAGAAGACGCAAATGCCATATGACTTATGTCCATATCCTTTTGATACAGCTTTGTACATGCCACCATTTCCACATGGTTATGTGGCTCCAAACTTCAACAAATACAAGGGTAAAACAAATCCACTTGACCACATCAGAGAGTTTGTAACAAGTTGTGTGGATATTTCTCATGAGCACACATATCTAATGCGACTATTTCCTAAAAGCCTTGCAGGACCAGCCCTAGAATGGTTCTATACACTACAACCCATAATACAATCATGGAAAGAACTTGCTGAAAAATTCGTGAAAAATTACACATACAACATTGACACAGACACCTCCATTACCAACTTATGCCAGCTCACACAAGAATATTTGGGTGAAACCTTTTTACCATTCTTTCAAAAATGGAGAGGCCTAGCGAGTCACTGTCATATAGACATACCTAAAAAGGAAAAAGTTGACATGTTCCTACAAACGTTATTAGGCCCACTGAAAAATGGCTTGCGTGTTCATTGTTGCACAACTTTTACGGACCTAGTTGAGCGAGGTGTCCAAGTTGAACAAGCCCTCATTTTTGAAGGAAGACTAAAATATGGTCCCAAAAACACAAACACAAACCCTCCTTCTACTGACAAAACCAAGTTTGGTTAAGAACAAACATGTTACCAACGATGGTGTAGTCGATTGTAAGGTTGTCAACGCTATAGGTCCGATGATTACCCTAAAAGGGACACAACTACAAAACACATAGATGATGACACAAACCTATGCCGCTAATGTTGTCCAAACAAATCAAAATAACCAAGGTAATCAAAAAAATCAAATTCAAGGGCGGCCTAGACAACCAAGAAAATTCCCTAGAGGTCGCACATACACCCCTTTGGGTAAACCTTGTTATCACCTAAAATTGCACCCTATTGAACCTGATGTTCAACACCTCCGTGTTACATGGGAAGACCTCTAAAGCTGTGGGTCACTTGTAGACAGAGGTCAACCTCCGGAGAAGGCCGGCTTCCTTTGGTATCACCTAAACTACTGATTCTGTAAAGGGAAAGGGAGAAGGAGTGCATAAAAATAAAACTAACATTATGGTGATACACCGAACTGAGAAGAGCAATGGAATACTTAGGTTACACTTGAAAATTGACAATGACCATAAGATTACACATCAAATTTTGTAAGCTTGACATTAATATTTCACAAACAGGTTCAATTCACACACTTTTTCAAAAAAGGAAAAGATTTTCACAGAATAGAATCCGTGTGCGGTTATATAAACACAGCTTGTGATTTGTATAATGATACTTTTTGCAAAGGACGGCGTGAAACACAAGATAAAGTTATAAAGGAATGAAATAAATTCACAAAAATAACTTGATCATGAACCTGAAGTGCACAACACTTTGCATGAACAAGAGGGTAATCTGAAACATCAACAGTGACCAAGGTAAACTCTATATACTATGCTCCAAAATGAGTTACAGAAGTGCTAATCTGAGAAAGGACTACCAAAAGTCACAAACTTCATAAAAGCATAAGGATAACTCTAAATGAGTTACAAAATCTACATCAGTTGAGAAAGGATCTTAGGAAAAATCACTAACTCTCCAGAATGCATAATTTGAACTCCTTTACAAAGAGGCAAAAATTCCTTATATACAAAAGATGCGTCAGCCCCTACCCTAGGGCTTACAAAATGAGTTAGTGTCTGGACACGTCGGCCCTAGAAGTGTTTTGGAATGAATTTAATGAGGCATTAAATGCGCATACCCTGCTCATGTCAGTGAAAGCTCACTCCTAGGCATGGCCTTTGGACCTTTTACAATGACCGCATTAACTCGCAGCCTTCGTGTCCACCCTTGAGACTTCGTCAGAGCCGCTTTGAATGCTCTGCAGCATGGTCATTAATGTCGACCCACTTTTTCCAGCTAGCGTCCCAGCTATTAATGTGACTCGCGGCCTCTCCCCCCCGACTCTCCTCTTGTGCCAGATCCTTCTACAAGTTGACCTCCTTCGAGAAGCAGTATCAAATTTACCCTACTAGATTCAAACGTCATTGCTTCACCGAGCCAACCCATGTTGCGCACATTCAGTTGATCCTTCTTTACAGGGGAGGTCAATTAGTCAAACTACCCATGATTTTCTCTAGCGCCTTTTGATTGGTTGAACTTGCGCCACGTAGATTCCCAGATGGTCAAAGGTCGCTTCATCAAAATCGCATGTCGGTGAGACACTAGTCATGTCCCACTGATACGATCATGCCCTTCAGCAGTTATCGGCGTAGCTCACAACTGTCGGCAAGAGTTCACAGCGAGCCTCTATTGGTCATACCAACATTCTCTTGTATTGGAAAATCCATCGCTATCGGCAAGACTCTGTTAGTCGGCAGGAGGTCATAGCGAATGCCGAGAGTCCTACCGATCTCCTTTCTTTCGCCCAGAGCTCACTTCACTTTTTCCTGAGCTCGAACCCCTCAGCGAGGTCGGAGCCGGGATGAGAACCAGACAGGGACCGGAGTCAGAACGGGGGGAAAAACCAAAGAGTCGGCAGAACCGAAACCGGAACCAAATCTGGACATAAACTTTTCTGAAGTTTCAAGTTCGGATTCCAATCTGATCCTGCCCCCAACACCATACAAGGCACGAAGGAAGAAAGAAAAACACAAGGAAGATCAAAGAGGAGGAGACATCCCTCGATCACCGGCCATGTAAAAAGCAAAGAAAAGAATGGGTGGAACCGGGGCCGGGACTGTAACATAAACTAGAACTTCGAAAAATTTCCATCGCTTGGTTTTGGTCTGCGTCCCGAGTCTGACAAAACAAAGGAAATGCCAAAACAAAAAGGAAAGCATGGCGGGGTCAGAACGAAAACTGATCCAGGGCAAAACACAGCAGGGGCGGGGGCAGAGACAAATTGGACACTGAAACTTTCATCAAGTTTCAAGTTTGGATTATGTCCCGACCCCGCCTCCAGCACCATACAAAGACGATGACAAGGGCACGAAAAAAGGAATAAAAAGAAGGGGAGAAAACACCCTACGACCAAAGAATGAAGAACAAAGGCAAGACAAACAAACAAGCCCGGTGGAACCAGAACCAGGACGGGACCTGAACCCGGAACTTAAAAAAAAAATCAAAGTTTAGTCTTGGTTCCGGTTCCGCCCCCGACAGAACAAAGAAAAAGGGGCACAAAGAAAACAAAACAGAAAGGGGAAAAAAGAGGTGAAAACAAGATGAAGACCCACCCAAAAACTAAACACCTGCACGCTGGGCTCAACCCTTGTGGGAGCCACATTTAATCCACGTGTTGAATTTAAAACATAATTTTCCCCCGCAGTTGCACGAGAAGCAAACAAGTTAGAAAATATGTAACCCTGATGCAAATGATCCTTCAATTGGCCTTCATGAACA
>VDFB02331213.1:88731-113826 GCA_007258455.2 Sequoia sempervirens
AAGAAGGACACATCCTAGGGCATGATTAAATGATGGGCTACCCTTCAAAAGGACACATCTGTAGAGTAAGCAAGATTTGACTAGTTTGACTGATTTTTATATGCCAAGATGATTGTTGTGCTTGATTGAAAGATTGCAGAAGTTTGCTTGGGTAAATTGTTTGTTTGAATTTTGACAGACCATGATAAATTTAAAGACTATTTCATGTGTGTGAGAAAATTGTGCAATGAACCCTAATGGACTGACCTACTGTGGCCTCGGGGGCTCATCAACAGATGGCCTTGCCTACGTCATACACTCAAAGACCTCGTAGTTTGACACGACCAATGACTTTGTCTTGTTGACCAAAGATTGAGTCATGACTTATTTTGATAAACCTATTAGGACTGACCTAATGTCTTGGGGGCTCGAAGATGAGCCTTGCCTACTTAGCAAATGCGTAGAGACAACGCAGTTCGACAATGACAAAGACTAATCAAGACTTGAATTGACATGATTGTGTTGACCGCCATGATCGTGAGCTTTTTATTTTTTAAGTTTTCTTCTGGGGATCGCTTTTGATTTTGTCTTTTTCAAGACATTTTCAATTTTTCTCGTGATTACTTTTGAGCCTTTTAGGGTCTTTTTAGGACATTTTTCAATTTTTATGTCTTTTTTATGACATTTTATGATTTTTAGGTCTTTTTTTAGGACATTTTTTTGAATTTTAGGTATTTTTTCAGGACTTTTTTTGATTTTTAGGTCCTTTTTTAGGACATTTTATGATTTTTAGGATCACGTGTGGTACCCACTACAATCTCATGATAAAAGTTTTCCCCTAGTCAAGTTGAGAATGAGCTAGGCAAAATGGAATGTAAAGAAAAGGTATGACTAGCATGGACAGTGGACAGTATGCAAGACTTGATTTCAACCATTGTTAGCCATGGATGGAAATGTCATGATGTCAGGATGAAGTGTTATGACGAACATTGAAAAA
Source organism: Sequoia sempervirens (assembly GCA_007258455.2). Classification (NCBI taxonomy): domain Eukaryota; kingdom Viridiplantae; phylum Streptophyta; class Pinopsida; order Cupressales; family Cupressaceae; genus Sequoia; species Sequoia sempervirens. Next base: position 89,708 of record VDFB02331213.1, read on the forward strand.
GAGTATGTTTATTAGGGACAAAGGTAGATAGAGTGATAGTAGATGGTGCAACAATGACTGACTACACATGGCGCCTGTTTGCCAGGTTTTCACCATGGTACTTATCCAAAGTGCCTGTTTACCAGGTTTTCACTATTGGACGAATTATTTATCTTTATTTTTGTCATTCATTTTTTTATTTTTATTTTTATTTTTTGGTGTCACCAGGACGCCTGTTTGCCAGGTTTTCATCAAGGTGACAATTTTTTGAACTTTTTTCAATTTTTTGTATTTTTACTGGTTTTCGAACAGGCTTTCTGATGCTATGCATAGAATTTGCGCAAATGTAGACTGTTGATTGGCTCTGTCAATTGTTCACCTTCAGGAGTAGTTAACTGATATGCTCCAAAACCAAATGATGCTATGACGATGTAAGGGCCCAACCAATTGGGCTCAAATTTTCTTGGCTTCTCCCTATCTGACTGATTCTTGGGATTCTACATGAGAACTAGGTTGCCAATGTCAAACTGTCGAGTCGTCACCCTTTTGTTATAGCTTCTGCAAAGATGATTTTGGTATGCTTGTAAATGATTCAATGCATTGTGTCTGCATTCATCTAGCATTTCTAACTCATGCAATCTTGACTGTCTGTATTCTTCATCAGTGATGAGGCCTTTCATGGAGACTCGCAAAGATGGAATTTTGACCTTTATGGGAAAGATGGCTTCGGCTCCAAAGATAAGGATGAAAGGAGTGGCACCGGTGGGAGTACGAATGCTTGTGTGGTATGCCCACAAAGCAAGGTTGAGTTGGATGTGCCAGTCATGGCCAACGTCATTGACATTCTTTTTAAGAATTTTGATAATGGTTTTATTAGATGCCTCAGCTTGACCATTTCCCTATGGGTAATAAGGCGTGGAAAAGCGGTGACTGATATGGAAACGTTGGCATAGTTCACGGACCTCCTGATTTATAAAGGGACGACCATTATCCGTGATGATGGATTGTGGAATGCCATACCAAAAAATGATGTAATTGAGGATGCACTTGGAGATCTGTTTGCCGGTAATGTAAGTGAGCGGGATGGCTTCAATCCACTTAGTAAAATACTCAGTGGCGGTGATAATGAATTTGTGTCCATTGGAGGATGTAGGGTGAATCTTTCCCACGAGATCAAGTCCCCATTGTGCGAAAGGCCAAGGAGAAGTGATTGGACTCAACTCTTGTGCTGGTGCGTGAATCAAATCACTGTGTATCTGACATTGGTGACATGTTCTTACAAATTCCAGTGCATCTTTTTCTAGTGTCGGCCAATAGTAACCAAGTCTTGTAATATTTTTAGCTAAGGTCGGGCCACTCGAATGGGACCCACATATACCCTCATGTACTTCTTGTAAGGTTGCTTTTGCTTCATTAGTGTCGAGGCAACAAAGAAGGGTATTGTCGAAGCTACGACGGTAAAGGGTGTCGCTGATGATGGTATAACGTGCAACTTTGCAGATAAAGGACTTTCTTTGGTTAGTGGAAAGGTTTTGAGGAAGGATCTATGAATGAAGATAGTAAAAAATGTCCTTATGCTAGGGGGAACTGGAACCAACAAGCTCACAGACCATTTCGGATTCAGGGACATCATAAGCAGGAACAATAACTGCTCAACCAAAAACTCAAATTGTGGGACATTACTGGGCATATCAAGCAAAGATCCAATTGTTGCCATAGCGTCAACAACCTTGTTCTATGTTCTTGGAATCAATTCAAAGGATAGCCTGTGAAAATATGTCAGAAAACTATCAACCATCCGTTTATAAGGCATTAGATTCTCATCTTTGGTTTCGTACTCATCATTGACTTGGTTGATAACTAACTGAGAATTGTCGAAGACCTGCAAATTCCTGATTTTCCACTTGATAGCCATTCAGAGTCCTGTAATTAGTGCTTCATACTCTGCCATGTTATTAGTGCACAGAAATGCAATGCAGAATGACCTTGGGATGGAATCTCCTTGTGGAGTAATGAATAGTATTCCAGCTCCTGAGCCATGATTAGTGTGAGATCCATCAAAGTATAATTACCAAGGCTGTTGGGACTTCGCGTGAAATACGAACTCATCTGGGCATTCTATTGTAAGAGGATGGTTATCTGGTATTGGTGCATCTGCGAGCTGGTCTACTATTACTTGTCCCTTGATGGCTTTCCGCTCGACATATTGAATATCATATTCACTGAGGACTGTGACCCATTTTTCTAAACGTCTTGTCAATGCTACTCGACTCAAGAGATACTTCAAGGGATCGATCTTGGCTACCAAGTGTGTCTTATGGTTTAACATGTAATGCCTTAATTTTTGGGCTGCGAATACAACTACCAAACAAGCACGTTCAATAGGTGTGTAATTTAGCTCATACCCTACCAGTGTTCGATTGATATAATATATGGCTCGTTCTTTTTCTTCATAGTCGTTCTATGCTAGTAATGCCCCCAGTGCTGAAGTAGTTGCAAAGATGTACATAATTAATGGTTTTCCTTGGATGGGAGGCATGAGAACTAGAGGTGACAATAAGTATTGTTTGATTTGGTTGAATGCTTCCTGACACTTATCTGTCCACACAAAGGGGATCCCTTTGCGTAGAAGATACTGAAATGGTTGACACCTATCCGCGAGTTGAGTGATGAACCGTCTGATAGATTGAAGCCTGCCTTGTAGCGTTCTTAGGTCACTGATTCCCTTAGGAGGAGGCATATCCAATATAGCTCTGACTTTAGCGGGATCAACTTCAATGCCTCTATGGGAGACTATGTATCCCAATAACTTGCCTGATGTTACACCAAAAACACACTTTTTTGGATTCAACCGGACCTTATATTCTTCTAGCCTCCTGAAAACTTTGTCTAATATTGAAAGGTGGTCTTTTCTTGTCAATGAATTTTCCAAAAGATCATCCACATAGTCCTCCATTAATGTGTGTATCATGTCATGGAATATTGTTGTCATTGCCCTTTGATATGTAGCGCCTGCATTTTTAAGACCAAACGACATTACAGTCCAACAGTATGTACCCCAAGGGCAATAGAAATTTGATTATAACCAGAAAAACCATCCATAAGGGACAACATCTCATATCCAACTGTAAGGTCCACAATGATGTCAATGTTTGGCAAAGGAAAATAATCTTTAGGACATGATTTATTGAGGTCTTAGAAGTTTGTGCATACATGAATCTGTCCAATATACTTGGTGATAGGGAGGATGTTGGATATCCATTCAGCATAGTCAATTGACCTGATAAAACCTACATCCAATAACTTTTTGAGTTCAACTTTAACCAACAATGCAACTTGTGGGTGCATTTTTCTTGGCTTTTTTTTTACTGGCAATAATGGCAAGTGATGTAATACTAACTCAGGATCTAACCCTGGCATGTCGACATAAGACCATGCGAAGTTTACCTTGCGTTTCGAGAAGAACTTTTGAAATTATGGCTATTTAGTCTCTGTTAATGATTCCACAAAGAGAACCATTTTGGGGTCCTCCACAATAGCGATATTAATAGCTATGGTATCCTCGACAAGCATTGCTATTTTTTCTCTGTCTATGGGGAGAAAGTCCAATCCTCCACCCTTGGGTGCCTCAAGGAGGTTTACACCCTCAGATACGTCCTTTATTTTTACTATTTTGTTGTCAGAAGGTACCTTTCGGTTTTCACCTAGAGATGTATCATTTTTTGTTTTATTTTTCTTTCTAATTTTTTGACTAGAGGATGGCGCAGTCTCCCAAAAATAAGCAGCACAATCCAAGTCAATGGTAAATCCAACTTTGTGATCCCCATTTGGAATTCCCTCACGTAGCCCTAGAAATTCTGCTAGAGACTCATCATTTTGAAAAGTGTCCATTATTGGTGGGCCTTGCTGGTTCCAATCAATTAGGTCAGGGAAAACTAAGGATATTCCATCATCAACATTTGAAAATTGAGGAGATGACACGAAGAGCATGTAAATGGACACTGAGACATTGAAAATGAAGTTGTCATCGTCTGGTTCTATGTCAGATTCTATCCAGTATTCTCCTTCGCTTGTTTCATACTCACCAGTGAAGTAAGGGACAAAGGGACTAGTATCAGGGTCAGGGTCAATTGTGGCAAGTGATAGTTCAAGTGATTCTGCATGATGGTCATCAATTTGGGGTGACTGGACAGGTGCGTCGAGGCTAGGATGAATGGGAATAGGATGTGATATGGACTTGGCATCATTTGGTGTTGTATCAATCTCGAACATTTTCCAGAATCGTTCTTCAAATGTAGGCTTGCTAGGTTCAAGGAATAATTCGTCAAGGCAACATTCACTTAAGGATCGCTGAGAGTCAAATTCCCATTCGTGAGAGTCAGTTTTAGAGGAGGTGTCCTCAGTTGTCTCAACACAGTCTGAAGCATACACTAACTCACATGGAAGCACATTGGTACTTGGATCGCCAAATTCTCGTGGACCTAACCCTAACCCAAGATGTTTTGGTCTTTCTGAAACTGATAGTGGCTCACACCTTCCATTTTTATCCTTGCCAAGACCACTTTTTCCATCATATCCTTTTGCTTTTATCATGTTGTATCCTTTTCCATATATCACTACTGGCAAGGGGGTCAAATCTTATGGTTCTTTATAAATCCAGGATAGTATATCATCTGTGTCCTCTTGACTCATTTCACCCCACTTGATGAAAACTGTATTTGGAGGAACCCTGAAAGTTTCTTTTGCTTGTATTCTAAAACAAGGTTTGCCATAGACTTGGGGAGACTTAGGCATCTTGGTTATGCAATAGGCCGTATTTAGCTTGTATTCTCCACATCCTTGGTCCTGAATTTTTTAGCTTGAGTCAACGTTTGGGGTGATAAATGAAGTGGAAGGTGTTAGGGGATGGTCGTGGTGGTCAAAGAAGCAGAAATGGATGCGGTAGATGAAGAGGCATAAGGCTTCACGAGTGCTGAGGGGTTAATGAATTTAGAAGACAAGGACGTAGAAGCTTCCCTATTGATAGGGACTTGGTGCTCCGAGACGCCTCGTAAGTTGGTACAATATTGGAATGGATTAGGGTCTCCGTATATAGTAATCTCAGTGCTTTCAAAAGGAAACTTCAAGCATTGGTGATACGTGGAAGGGATGGCTTTTAGAGCGTGGATCCAAGGTCGATCGAGTAAAATGTTGTATGGCAGGTCTAAATCCAGAACTTGACAAGTGGTGTTGACAATGACTGGTCCGATTCGAATTGGGAGTGTAATTACGCCCCGAGAGGAATGTTCTTCATCATCATCTGCCTTGATAACAATGCTTCTTGTGGCATCTATGCAAGCATTAGAAAAGCCTAGTACCTTGACCAATTTTAAAGAACATATATTCAGTCCTACTCCGTCATCTACTAAGATTCGTCTGACCTTATGTTTGTGAACAAGGACTTCGATATGAAGGGCATCATTATGGTTGGATTTGGATGACGAATAGTCTTAGTCAAAAAAGGTAATATGGTGGGGAGTCATGAGATATCCTACCATGGCTTTGAATTGGCTGACATCAATATCTTGGGGCACAAAGGATTCTTGCAATGTTTTATCTAGGATGGCCTTATGGGTAGGCGAGATGCGTAAAAAATGAAGGATAGAGATTTGTGCTAGTGTTTTTCCAAGCTGGTCAATAGGGTTAAAGTTTCCTTTAGGTTGGGACTGCTTCCTTTGTGGACGAGATTGCGACTGCGAAGTGGATGGGCCAGCTATTGTTACCTTTGGATGTCTAGGGGGAGGAGGGCTGGCTATGGTGACCTTTCTGCCACGAGTGGTGACATTGCATTCATGGGCCTTTCTAACGGTGACTGTGCAGACATGTTCATGAGTTGTTCTAATGTGATGTACGATAGGTCCCCCAGAATAGTCATATCCAATACGGGCATGGTTGGCTCGATTATTTGTATTTGACGTAGAAGGGTTTCCAGAGCCATGATCCTATAATGGGTTTTTGTGTATTGTATGATCTGCATTAGAAGCAAACTGTGGTCTGCCAACTTCAATGATACACTTTTCAATAAGGTCCTGTACCAGATTTTTCAATTGTTTACAAGAAGAATTTTTGTGTCCTTTTATTTGGTGATAGTCACAAAATGCATTATCATCCCACCAAGATGGTTTAAACTGCCCAGGGTCATATGGTTTGGGGTTTTGAAGTGTGATGACACCATTTTGAAGGCATTTCTTGAGGACTTTTTCAATAGGTTTGTTACCCAATTTTCACCCATGGGCTCAATTAGGCAGGGTAACCTATGTTTTCAAGTGTTCATGAAGGCCAATTGAAGGATCATTTGCATTAGGGTTACATATTTTCTAACTTGTTTGCTTTCGTGAACTGCTGGGGAAAAATTATGTTTTAAATTCAACATCGGATTAAATGTGGTTCTTACTGGGGCGGCCGGAGCTCCAAGCAGGTGCTTAGTTTTGCGGGTCTTCATCTGTTTTCACCTCTTTTTCCCCTTCTGTTTTGTTTTCTTTGTGCCCCTTTTTCTTTGTTCTGTCGGGGGCGGAACCGGAACCAAGACTAAACTTTGATTTTTTTTTTAAGTTTCGGGTTCAGGTCCCGTCCTGGTTCTGGTTCCACCGGGCTTGTTTGTTTGTCTTGCCTTTGTTCTTCGTTCTTTGGTCGTAGGGTGTTTTCTCCCCTTCTTTTTCTTTTTCCTCGCCTCTTTGTCATCATCGTTTCAGGAACAGCGGTTCGTGATCCAAACTGAAACTTGATGAAAGCCGTCCAATTTGTTCCCGCCTCGCCTCGCCAGAGCTTTTGCTCCCCGGATCAGCTCGGACTCGCTTTATGCTTCTCCTTTTTGTTTTGTTTTCCTTTTGTTTTGTCGCATCGGACGCCAGCACTCAAACCACAAGCTGCATGGAAATTTTTGAAGTTCTAGCTTTATGCTAATCCCGCCCCGTTCCACCCATTCTTTGCTTTTACATGGCCTGGATCGCAGGGATGTCTCCCTCCTCTTTGATCTTCTCCTTTGCTTTTTCTTTCTTCCTTCGTGCCTTGTATGGTGTCAGGGGCGGGATCAGATTGGAATCCGAAATTGAAACTTCAGAAAAGTTTATGTCCGGATTTGATTCCGGTTCCGGTTCTGCCGACTCTTTGGTTTTGCCCCCCGTTTTGACTCCGGTCCCTATTCGGTTCTCATCTCGGCTCCGACCCTGCAGAGGGGTTCGAGCTCGGGAAAAAGTGAAGTGAGCTCGGGGCGAAAGAAAGGAGATCGGTAGGACTCTCAGCATTCACTATGACCTCCTGCCGACTAAGAGAGTCTTGCCGATAGCGATGGATTTTCCAATACAAGAGAATGTAGGTATGACCAATAGAGGCTCGGCTGGTGGAACTTCGCTGACAGCCAGGGAGCAGCCATAACCGGCGGAAGCGGCATGGAACGGACGCGCGGTATCAAATACGACCAGCGTCTCCTGCTGCGTTCTTTGTCGCGTAGCCTACCCGACCACCGGTCCACGCATAAAGCCCAACGCTATACGCCCCGCGGTAGCTGGATCGACTGGTCTCCCCAGCAAGCGACATCAATCAGCGGTAAGCGTCGTAGTTCGCGAAGCCACGACGCCAGTCCAGTAAAATTTGGAGCAACGCTTTCCCAGCGAAGCCCAACTCTCAGAACACGCCGACCGCCAGCCATGGCAGTTTTGCGGCAGGAAAGTCGTCCAGTTCACCAGCGTAAGCCCGGAATCTTCAGCCTTAAGCGTTCGCTGTTAAATGCTCAACTGCCATGTTCCGCTCTCCCAGTCCGCCGGTCAACAACATGCCTAAAGCCACGTCAAAGTCCAACGCCGCGCCCGCGCGAGCTTTCACCGACATGAGTTGTGGCATGATTTAATGCCCCATTAAATTCCATTCCAAACACTTCTAGGGAATATCAACAGTGTCCCAGACATTCAACTCATTTTGTAAGCCCTTAGGGTAGGGTCGTGACGCCTTTTGTATATAAGGAATTTCTTTTGTATTTCGTAAAGGGTTCAAATTATGCATTCTCGAGAGTTAGTGATTTTTCCCAAGACCTTTCTAACCTGATGGTAGATTTTGTAACTAATTTAGAGTTATCCTTATGCTTTTATGAAGTTTTAAAATTCTTGGTAGTTCCTTCTAGGATTAGCACTGCAACTCCATTTTGAGCATAGTATATAGAGCTTACCTTGGTCAATCGTTGATGCTCTCTCAGATTAGTCTCTTGTTCTTGCAAAGTGTCATGCATTTTAGGTTAATGATCAAGTTATTTTTGTGAATTTATTTCATTCCTTTATAACTTTATCTTGTGTTTCATGCCTTCCTTTGCAAAAAGTATCATTATACAAATCACAAGCTGTGTTTATATAATCGCACACGGATTCTATTCTGTGAAAATCTTTTCCTTTTTTGAAAAAGTGTGTGAATTGAACCTGTTTGTGAAATATTAATGTCAAGCTTACAAAATTTGATGTGTAATCTTATGGTCATTGTCAATTTTCAAGTGTAACCTAAGTATTCCATTGCTCTTCTCAGTTCGGTGTATCACCATAATGTTAGTTTTATTTTTATGCACTCCTTCTCCCTTTCCCTTTACAGAATCAGTAGTTTAGGTGATACCAAAGGAAGCCGGCCTTCTCCGGAGGTTGACCTCTGTCTACAAGTGACCCACAGCTTTAGAGGTCTTCCCATGTAACACGGAGGTGTTGAACATCAGGTTCAATAGGGTGCAATTTTAGGTGATAACAAGGTTTACCCAAAGGGGTGTATGTGCGACCTCTAGGGAATTTTCTTGGTTGTCTAGGCCGCCCTTGAATTTGATTTTTTTGATTACCTTGGTTATTTTGATTTGTTTGGACAACATTAGCGGCATAGGTTTGTGTCATCATCTATGTGTTTTGTAGTTGTGTCCCTTTTAGGGTAATCATCGGACCTATAGCGTTGACAACCTTACAATCGACTACACCATCGTTGGTAACATGTTTGTTCTTAACCAAACTTGGTTTTGTCAGTAGAAGGAGGGTTTGTGTTTGTGTTTTTGGGACCATATTTTAGTCTTCCTTCAAAAATGAGGGCTTGTTCAACTTGGACACCTCGCTCAACTAGGTCCGTAAAAGTTGTGCAACAATGAACACGCAAGCCATTTTTCAGTGGGCCTAATAACGTTTGTAGGAACATGTCAACTTTTTCCTTTTTAGGTATGTCTATATGACAGTGACTCGCTAGGCCTCTCCATTTTTGAAAGAATGGTAAAAAGGTTTCACCCAAATATTCTTGTGTGAGCTGGCATAAGTTGGTAATGGAGGTGTCTGTGTCAATGTTGTATGTGTAATTTTTCACGAATTTTTCAGCAAGTTCTTTCCATGATTGTATTATGGGTTGTAGTGTATAGAACCATTCTAGGGCTGGTCCTGCAAGGCTTTTAGGAAATAGTCGCATTAGATATGTGTGCTCATGAGAAATATCCACACAACTTGTTACAAACTCTCTGATGTGGTCAAGTGGATTTGTTTTACCCTTGTATTTGTTGAAGTTTGGAGCCACATAACCATGTGGAAATGGTGGCATGTACAAAGCTGTATCAAAAGGATATGGACATAAGTCATATGGCATTTGCGTCTTCTTGTCAGAGGTTTTCATATTTTCCATCTATTTTTGAAGGTCATCCACTCTTGCTAGCAAGGCGTGTACGATGGGATCATTGGTCACTTGAAAGTATGGTATGTTTTGATTAGATGTTTGCTGATATTGCCAGTTGTGAGTGGGAATTTGTTGTTGAGTATGAATCTGGGATGAGTATGTGGGGATATGTAACCCTGCCATGTTTGTCTGTATTTGAGGTATCTGAAATCCCTAACTCATTTGATTGCCAAAGTTACACATTTGAGTTCCTTGTCCTTGTTGAAATAATTGTCCATGTAGCATGTTGGTGTTTGTTCCTTGGGAGTGTCCATGTGGTATATGCATATTGTGCCCTTGTCCATGTGGGATGTTCATTTGCGATGATGTGTTAATGTTGTGTTGAGGGCCTTGAATGAAAACGCGTCATGAGTTTCGTCCAAAGGGATTAAATGAGGTTCCACCGCAAGGATGTGATGAAGATGCCCCCATTGTCATAGATGAAGAGCCGAACATAGGATTTGAGGAAGTGGTGCCTACTGATGTGGACGCAAAGGTGACTCCTATCATTTGTGAAGATGATGTGGATGTTGTAGGCACAGTCTGTGAAAAGGTAGCTCCTATCGCTTGTGAAGATGACGTGGACATTGTAGGCATGGTCATAGTAGATGTTCTTCCAGTAGATGTTGTGTTGGTTGAAGAGGAGGTGTTTTGATTTATGGTGCCACTAGATGTCGTATTAATGGTGGTAGTGACTACTTGCGTAGTAATGGCAATGTTATTGGTTGATGTATTGTTCATGTCATGCTGGGATGTTGTGTTTTGTGTCGTATTATTAGGAGACATGTCGTATGGTATTAATGTCGAAACCTTTTGGTAATATTATGCCTTGGTCTAAAAGCATAGCGATGTATCATTTAGGATCGTTCAAGACCAAGTCTTCGACAAACGAAGTGACTTCAGGATTTTGGGCTACTGCCTCTAAGTTTTCAGCATAGACTTGTCCATTTTGGTCTCTTTGTATGAATTGTTCAAAAAGTGGATTTTGAAAAGAATTCGACATGTTCATGGAAGATTGTGCATTCAAATTGCCAAATGGGTCATCAAAGATCCAGTCATTGGGATTGGTGTTGATGTTGGTGTTGTTGTCAAAGTCTTGTCCAAAGTCTGCCATTTGTCTTTTCTTTCTTTGAAGTCTTGTTTCCACCATAAAAGAGATTGCTCAAATGAAGATGATGACAATGCAAGTATGACACTAGTCTATGTTTTTGTCTTTTTGTGTGATAAAGGATGACAATGCAACGAGATGATAAAGTGTACCTAAGGAAATGAGAAATGCCGAAAAGCGAAAGTGACGATTATGACTATGATGACAATGATGACAAGGTGCAAAATAAGGACTAAGATGATTAGGTCGACTAAAGAGGCCACTAATGCAAAGTCTAAGTTCAAAATAACAACTAGGATGAATAATGTTTTTGTATTTTTTTGGGAATAAAATATGCAAGATATAAACTAGAATGCAATTTGGAGAAAGGGGTACCCAGGCACTCTAAGCTTAATCTTTGTGTTCGATTTTAGTTACCAAAGGACTTATTGAAAATGACAAGGTGACAAAGTCAAAAGGACTAGTGAGTTTTCTTAGCTAGACTGCTGAGTTGGAAAGCCTCACAAAAGTGACAATGATTGGGGATTAGAAATGAATGATGAAGTCCAAGATAACCTAGTTTTGAAAGCAATGATTTTGCAAATTGTGATAAGGTTGGCCTAATCCAAAGTATGCAAAAATGAAAACTTAAGGTCAAGCTAATGCTAATGATGATTATGAACCTAATGGATAAAAGTAAAATTTGAAAGATTAATCCTATGATAAAAAATGCAAACTAATGGGCGAAAAATGAAGATTTTGAGCACTTTGAAAGCTGGTTTCTGATAGAGACCTCTTGGAAGAATTGTTTGACAGCAGGCTGACAATGTTTAGACTCAGATTCTGGTTTGCATCAGGGTTTTGTTTCCATCAGGAAAATGCATTGTTTGAGGCAACGAATGCGTCATAGTATGGTGGATGCGTTTCAGTTTAAGCGAATGTGGTTCTAGAATTAACAAATGCAACAATGTTTGGCGAATGCGGTTTTTAAAAGTTTAGATGCGTCGTGATGCATTCATATGCGATGTTTATGGCAGCAGATGCGGTTCAACAAAGCGATTGCGTCTCAAAAATTCTCAAATGTGTTTCAGTTCAATGAATGCGTTTTAGCAGTTCCATCACAATTTGTTAAAATTGAGTTTTCAGATCTATTGAAAGCATATCTAATCTATCAAAGGTTGAATGTTTTTTCCAGGAGTGTAAATGTGGTGAACAATGTTTGAAAATCCAGCAAGCACTTGACAAGCACAATGTTTTGGTGTATGCGAACAAACATGAGACAAGCACAATCCTTATAGGCCAATAGGCCAAGGGTTTGTATACTTGATATAGCCCACTGATATACCCCAGATTAGTGCTAAACACCTTTACTTCTCGAGAGCAGATAGCTTAGAAGTTTGGTGGAACTAGCTCCCCTCCATGGCTCATTAACGTCATTCAGGCACACCAACTTCAGATTCTTGGGTAGTCACTTCCCAAGAATTGCTATCTCTACTCAAGGGGATCAATAGTGAGTATCTTCGGGCATGATACTGTACCCTGCACTATACCAAGCAATGACTGAAAAATGGTTGGCCTCTAAAACAAAAGGTGTCTAGTAAGGGAATTCCGTTCATAGGGCATGATCCATGCGGCGAGAGTCCCCTTTCGGATCCATCTCGTCGGAACCATACACGTGATTCTTGGGCTTTCCCCAAGAATCCACTTTTATATATCGGCTGGAAGTCCCTCAGGTTCAGGGTGCTACCGGTCTGAGTCATCCTGGGGTGAGTACTTTTTCCCACTAGAATAGACCCAAGTTCTAGAGTCAGTATCCGTTTCTCTTACACCTAGGATTTCCCGAAAGCGCAAGGGGAGAGGATAATTCGATTACTAAGTCTTAAGGGTGTATAACAGATAAAATGGGTTTGGTTTTCTGATCACCAAGTTTTCACAAGGTGAGAGCATAATCACCTACCATTTGCAAAAATAATCAGAAACGAAAGACATGTTCGTTTTAAGTGCACTAAAAGAAATGTGTTTTAATCTAAAAAAAGACAAGCACAATGTTTTGTATTGAGTCTTCGACACTCGAACTTGCAAAACCACAAGTTAGGAGTTTTATCCACCAGTCTTGGACCCACGAAATGTAACCGCCACACGCTGCAAACTAAGATTAGTAACACCAAAAACCTATACTAGGAAGAATGCAGAAAATTAAAACCAGAATGCCAGAAGAAATTTAGAGAACTTGAATGCAAAAATGAACAGAAATATTACCAGGAAAATGCATCACGACAGAGTGAATGCGTCATTCTGTGTTGTAAATGTGGCTTTGTCCTACATTTTGGTCTGACAGGAAGATGCGTCTCAGGAATACAAATGCGTTGTTTGAAGAAGCAGATATGACTCAATCTTTCAAATGCAAAATTTAAGACTGCGTATGTGGTTCATCAGAGCAGTTGCGGTGTTTTGGCTTGCGAATGTGTCATGACGCATTAGATGCAGTGCTATAAAAGATGAATGCTGTGTACTGTACCTGTACCTGCGAAAAAATAGAAAACCAAAAACTGTACAGAAACTACAAAAAAAACTAAACACGTCGGGTTCACCAAATGTAAGATGGGGTTAAAAATAAAATAGTATAGACAAAGTGACAACCAACACTTCTAAACTATTAACCTCATCCAAACAAGAGAAAACAATCATTTGAAAGGAGCAAAATGAAAACAATGAAATAAAACACTCCCCATTGAACTTGAATCACTTCTCTTGCTCTCCTTCTTCTTGTTATGCAACTTTGCCCTCAGATTTGTTGAAATACTTGTGTAAAACCTGCAAATGGTAGCAAGAAAGTTGGAGACAATTAGCTGTTAAAATGAAAATGGAGAAGGAAGGTTTCTTTTATAGACAACCTTTCGAATGGACGGCTGAGATTAATGTTCTAGAAAGATTCCGAGATCAATGGATGAGAATGCATGAGAGGGTGGTTACAAAATGGATGGTTGAGATTAAGTCTCAGAAAAGATGCCAAGATAAACAGTCCAGAATTGATGCCCCAAAAAAATGCCATGCATGGAAAAGCTATGATGCCGACGACTATGACGCCTGACAGCTATGACAAACATGCAAGACATGCAGGCTATGACAGAAATGAATGTTATGACAGGGGATTATGACAGAGCATCTTTGACTAGGTGGTGAATAAATAATTTATTTTAAATAATTTATTCAAAAATGGAGAGTGGAGGAAATGACAAGTGAAAAATAAATAATTTATTTGGAGAAAATGAAAAGAGGAGCATTTAATTAAATTTATCAATTTAATTAAATGGAGAGATGGAAATTAGACCTTAAATAATTAATTTAGATTAATTATTAAATAGGGGAGGTGGCATGGGATAGTTAAATAATTTTAATAATTATTTAACTATAGATGCAAGGTGACAAAATAAATAAATAAATAATAATTTATTTAACTATTGAAGAAGAGGGAGAAATTAGTGACACAATTAGTTTATTTAATCGATTAGGATAGAATAAAGATTAGAAAGTGAATTAATTAAATAATTATTAAAAATTATTTAATTAATAGAGGAATATGATAAAACATAATTGAATAACTAAAATTATTCAATTATCGAAGGACGAGGATGAAGAAAAATGACACTCGCAGGCTTAGGACATTTTTCATTGTCTACAGTAATGAAGTGATATGTTGTGTGGAATTGGTGTTGAATAGGAGTGGTTGCATGTAGAGGTCAATAGAATGATGTCAACTGAGAGTTATTTACGTGCAGAGTGTTAATGAGTGGAAGTAGTTGTTGCGGGAAACAATAGAACATGTCTCTTGTATAAGTATCTCAAGCCTGTTGCTACAGGTCCCGTGAGAATAAGTGTGTGTAACTTGCTGTGCATATCTGATAATGGATTGTGTTGGTGGCACAATTTATTGGTGATATGGTGTGTGTGTGCATGTGTGTTAGTGTATTATTTTAGTGAGAATCATGCCTACTAAATATCAGTAGGTGAGCTGGTTGGCTCATCTATAGATGTAGCAATGGTTGATTCGGTTGTGTCTTCATGATTTGCAAGCAATGTTGAATTTGGTAATCCTAAGGGTTGTGTAAACTGTTGTTGTAGGTCATGTAGAAACTCCTCTTTATGCAATGGATTTTTATAAAGCTTGAGGCAGTGTTAATTGACCATTAAAGATAATTTGATTGGATCAATTTTAATTAAATGTACTGCTCCATTCTGAAATAATTTTTTTTAAAAAAATTTCATAAGGACCTAGCCACCATGTTTGTAATTTACCCTTGTGGTCCTTATACATCGGATCATAGAGCAATTCTCAGTCCCCTTCATGGGATTCTTTAAATGGTCATACCATTTGATTCTCTATTCTTGCACAATCTCTATATGATGGACTACTTCCATCCTTATTTTATCTAGATTATTTAGATTGTGCAGTCTATCTTTCTTATCTTCAAAGAGATCTATTCCAAGTTGCACCAATGTTCTGATGTTTTATGTTCAAATTTAATGGGAAGGATGACCTTTTTACATATACTCAATTCATATGGCGTAAATACTATGGATGTTTTCTAGGTTTTCCTATACGCCTAGACAACTTCTGAAAACCTTGCTGCCCAATCCTTTTGATGCAATTGGACTATCTTTGTTAGCATGGATTCAATTTCCCTATTTGTAACCTCAACTTTCCCACTTTATTATGGGTGGTAGGGAGTTTAATTTTTATGTTTAATCTCATATTCTTTAACCAAATGGACAATCAAATATGAAGTGAATTGTGGTTCTTGATTTGTTAATATCTCCCCAGGCACACCATATCTTGTGAAGGTTTCCTCATAGAGGAATGTTGCAACCTTTCTATCTCTAGAAAATTACAATGCTTTAACCTCCACCCATTTTGTTAGATAGTTAGTATAGACTAGTCTATACTCCTTATTGGTCTACCCATCCTCTGTCAGCGATCACACCTTGTATACTTGAATGCATATTTAAGTAGTGGCCAACAATAGCCAATATTTAGAATCTTGAGCATTTTTCTCTTGTCTATAAAGTGCCCTCCTTAGGGCTCATCATGATAATCCTTTAAAATATCATATTTTTTTATCTTCCATCATACACCTCGTTATATTATCAGGTCCTTTATAGAATAAATAGATAGCCATCCAAGAATATGAAAACCTGTGTTCAACTAAATGGCACATTTCCCTTGGTGATAGATGTGGGGTTGTCCCATCTAAAACCAAGTAGTTAATGCACATTATGACAAAGAGGGCAAATGTAAGACACTCCAAAACACCCAGGGCCTATGCTTCATTTCTACCACATCTTCGCCCTAGCATACTCAAGTCATTTTAATTCATGTCCTTGGTCCACACATTCGACTATTGATTAAATAATTCACAATTATTTAATTAATTCATGTCATTTATTCATGATTATTAAATAAATAAATTTTATTTAATACGTCATTAATTGTCTAAGGTCTTCCTTTAATTAAATAAATTTCTTAATTTATTTAATTCCCCTTTGTCATTTATTTCTTCTTGATTATTAAATAAATAAATTTTATTTATTTAATTACGTCACTAATTAAGTCCCCTTCTTCTAAAAATTAAATAAATTCTTATTTATTTAATTTTGTCCACTTTCCACTATAATTAAATAATTATTTTAATTATTTAATTATTCATTGGCTAATTTCTTCTCATAAATTAAATAAATTTTATTTATTTAATTTGGTCCACTCTCTTGAATTTTGAATTAAATCATTATTTAAATTCAAAATGATTCTTTTTGTCACATTCCTCTATAATTAAATAATATCTTAATTATTTAATTATTCATTGGTCACCTAAATTAAATAATTTTTATTATTTAATTTCTCCAGCAACCTCTTTATATGTGTCAATCTTATCTTCCAAATCAAATCTTATCTCTTGACATCTCATTTAATTTCATCCCTTGATTGAATTATCTCATAATTCAATCTCAACCCTTCATTTCTTATCATTTGCCCTAATTTTGACCTAATCCTAATTCATACTACAACTTTCAATCTTGACCATTGATTCTAGGGTATTTGTCATCTTCTCATCCTGGCCACACTTTCAAAATTGTAGTTTTTATAAAATGGCAATTTTGTTCTCATTTGGGGATCTCTCAGGCTCATTTTCGGTTCATTTTTAGGTTATGGTCATTGTCATTTGCAATCATTGTCATTTTAGTCTATTGTGAAGTCATTTCTTTTATACAAATCCTTCAACATTTGCATAGGGCTTTGGCATTAGTCTAGGTGCTCATTTGAAATCTGAGGGCCTCATTCGATTTGCTGCAAACTAGAAGGTGTAACAAAGGTGAAGCATGGAAGATGAAGACTTATGGTAACATTGTTCCTTTTGTTTTCATGTTTATTTCCTTTGTCCTTTGTTATTTCATTGGAATTTTAATGTTATTGTGCTAACCCCTTTAACAAATCTGATTTTCCCTTGATTACAAGGTGTTTGGATTGTTAAGGCAAAAAAGTGTTCATTTAGAAAAAAACTTCAACAATTTCTTCTCTTGTTTTGATATGTAGCCTGGATAGAAAATAAGGTACCACATTTTCTTTACCTCGTTTATCCATAATATTTATATCAATATCCTATAGCAATAATAACCACCTAACAAGGTGTCCTACAACCATTGATTTGTTCATCAAATATTAGATTGATGTGTGATCAGTATGAACAAAGACAAGATAACTAGTAATATAGTGTCTAAATTTATTAATTACATAAATGACTGCTAACATTTCCTTCTCTATGATGGTATAATTGAGCTCAATATCTTGAAGATTTTTTCTGATGTAATAAATAGAATTCTCCAAATTTCCTTGATTGCGGTGCGATTTGGCGATTGCGATAGAATTCTCCAAATTTTCCAAATTTCTCTATGCCTTGTTTGATGACCATTTTTATTTTCCCTTGATTACATTGGTGAACCCGACTCTCTGTTTTCTGTCATTTTTCCGTACGGTTGCGTGTATTTTTTGTCAATTTTGTAGGAACAGGTACAGAGCGTCGCAATTGCAGGCTCAAGTGCCGCAACTGCCAAATCGAGCCGCAACTGAAAAATCGAGCCGCAACTGCCAAATCGAGCCACAACTACAAAATCGAGCCGCAACTGCCAAATTGAGCCGCAACTGCCAAATTGAGCCGCAACTGCAAAATCGAGCCGCAACTGCAAAATCGAGCAGCAACTGCAAAATCAAGCCGCAACTGCCAAATCAAGCCGCGACTGAAAAATCAAGCCGCAATCACCAAAAATCGAGCCGCAATCGCCAAATCGAGCCGCAATTGCAGGCTCAAGTGCCGCAATCGCCAAATCGCACCGCAATTGTTTGGTAACATTTTTTTTTTCGCGTTCGGGTTTTTCTAGTTTCTGGTTTTATGTGACGCACTTGATATTCTGAGCCGCATTCGAAGACCCGAACGACACATTTTCCATGCTGCGCCGCATCTGTCTGGTAAAATTTTTCTTTCAGTTTTGAGGTTCTGATTTTTGGATTTTCAGGTTTTTCTGTTTACTGGTTTTCTATTTTTTCTGTGTTTTTATTCCTACATGTTAATTAGATTAGATCTTTTGTGTTACTAATATTTTCTTGTAGCGTGTGGCGATCCTTTTTCGTGTGTCCAAGACCATTACATACAAGACTACTAATATTCATTGTTTGCAGATTTGCATGTCAAAGAAGGAAGAAACAAACATTGTGCTTGTTTATTTCTAGAGTAGCAAACATTTATTTTTGGTGCTTATAAAAAGAACCATGCCTTCTTTGATTGATTGTGCTTGTGGAGTGGTAGGTGAGTATGCTCTCACTTGGTGAAAACCTTGTGATCAGAAAACCAGACCCATTGTTATTTGTTATTTACCCTGACTTGGTATATCGGAGTATCCTCTCCCCTCGCGCTTTCGAGCGATCTTGGGTGTAAGAGAAATAATTATCAACTCTAGAAATTGGGCCTGCCTGGGGATTTCATCACCCCAACGCGACTCAAACCGGCAACGGAGCTAAAGCAAAGCTACCCCCAACCGGTATATAAATGTAAACCTTAAGGGAAAACCTAAGGTTGCGAGTGCGGATGTGTCATACGAACGGAGTTGTACTCCCTTAAACCCTGTTGAGCTTAACCTCTTCAGGCTGGAGTGCCACCTTAATGGTGATTAATCTCTTGCCCCATGTATGGCCACTCGAACGGGGGTCCCGAACTAAAAGCTCTTGTGTAGTAAGCCAAAATCCTTCTATTTGCTAGCGCAGCACCGGTCAATGTGAAGGCATCCACACTTTCATAGTTTGTAGTAGATGTGATCAGCTCACCATGGGAGTTTCATGGGGGTTGGAAGCTTGGTTGGCCTGAGAAGAGAGTGCACTGTAAGGGGGAGCCCGTGCAGCCAAGCTTCTGAATTCACATGCTACAGATATGCGGTTACGTGGAATCTAGCAAATATTGTCCTGGCCTAACCTAGGATTGTACTTATCTGATGTGTGCTTGCTTACAGTCAAAATATCGTGCTTGCAAGTGTTTTCTGGATACTGAAACAAACCAAACAACAGTCAAACATTTAGAAACAACCAAGTCAAACATTGGACCTTTTCTGATCCATTTCACAACATGAACATGCAATCTTCATCAAAAAACATTTTTGAACCATTCATACAAAGAGACCAAAATGGACGAGTATATTTCAAAGACATAAAAGCTGCAGCGCAAAATCCTGACATAGTCTCCTTTGTAAAAAAATATATCTTACGTGACCCTCAAAGGTATCTAGCCATGCTTTTGGACTTAGGGGCTAAGTTACCACAAGGCTTTGACATAAATGCTTCATCTCCATCCATCTACTCTCACCATCAACAGTCACTTGACACAAATCCTGCCATTAATTCAAAACAAACGTCCACTTATCACCCTTATCCTAACCTTGACAAGGGAAGCCAACTATCAACTAGTCCATTCCAAACCTCCACGTCATATTCTGACCCTTCACCTATCAATCCCGTCCAAGTCTACATGCCTTATCAACCATCTACCAACACATGTCACGTCCCCACATCATACGATATCGATTCGACCCAAGTCTCCACGTCCCATTTTAGTCAACCTTACTCCAATCCAGTCCAAGTCCCTATATCATTACCAACTAATATAGTCGAAGTCCCCATGTCACATCATATGCCATCACATCCTACTCCAGTCCAAGACTCCATGTCATATCCGGTCCAAGTCTCCACGTCATACCCTAATCCTTCACATACTAGTCCAATGCAAGTACCCATGTCATATCCCAGCCCTTCATATACTAGTCCAGTCCAAGTTCCCACGTCCTATCCTAGTCCTTTGGTCATTAATCCTTTTCAAGTCACCCCCTCACAAGCCACATCTAGTCATGAAAATTATATCATAGTCCAAAGTCAAATCCCATTTAATAAACTTGAGGATACTGTCAAAATGAAAGCCCAAAGCATGACCTTATAATGTCACCCTCATGTCAAGAACAAGGTAGTCCATCCCATGACCTTATTTCCAATTGTATCATCCACGACAACCCCATCTTTGACCAAGAAGTCCAAATCCATGACAACCCCATCTTCGACCAAGACCCTACCATTGACAAAGAAGTCCAAAACGATCCACTCCTTGACCTTTACCCCATTCATGATCAAACACTTGACGACCCTATACAAGCCTCAACTATTGACCCTTTCCAAACTGAGACACTTGCCTCCATGGGACACATAGATGATATTCCTCCAGAAAAAGAATCTTCCACTAGGGACATGCTTGCATATGATCAAGTTATAGCTAAAATCATGGGATTCTATGACACTAAACATAATGATGGCTTTGACATTTCCTTGGAAGCACCAACAGAATCATTTGAACCTAACATGTCGCATGATCAGACCAAAGATATCAGTCAAGAATATGTCCAACATGACAATGAAGCTAAGACACTTTATCAACTAGGGTCATCTATCTTTGTCAGAGCAGGATTTCTTGCAAATGAAAATGGCTCTTTCTAATGTGATATGTATCTAAAATATCTGTCATCAGTATCAAAATTAATTAATCTAATTATCGTCTGAACTCATCATCAAAGCGTGTCGTTGGTGCCTCACCGATGTAGGGGGCAGCTTTGTGGGATACAAATATCAAAATGAAGTCCATGAGAAATCCTTGTCATAAGATTGTTGCCAACACTCCCTCCACCCACACCATGAACCATCATTCCATCATGAATAAACCTTCCCTTTGGAACCAGCAAAAACAAAAGTCTTACAAGTCAAAAGATCAAAATCAAATGTCAAAGGCCATTGAATCAAACAAAAGGACAAGTGGACAAATGAAATTAAAATGGATCCCAAAGAAAGACAGATCGAATAAAGACACCTAGTCAAATACAAAAGTCAATCACAATGTGGAGCCACAAGACAAGAGGACTCCCACATATAACACATGTCCACCTCCTTCAAAATGGTCATCAAACAAGGCATCTAAGAGTGTTGGTTCCAAACACCATCCCTCCAAAATCCGTCATCCACCATCCCAAGTTTGGAAAATAAAAAGTCATTCATCCAAATGTCCAAACAACCTTTCCACATCTACTAATTTTTTTCATAATCCTACATCTCGCCTAAAGTCCAAAAATCCCACGTCACAAATCCGTCATGTCATGGCAGCAACTCTTTACCGCAAGGACTCTCATGGCACTCTATTGCGATGTGTGTATTTTGATAAGGCCAACTCTAGTATCAGAAAGGATCACAATGGAACTGATTAGTTGTATACAAGTGCTATGATCCTGACAAGACAACTCCTTTAGCAAGGTCATTATTGGCATATCATGGCACCAGTCTCTACATCGGCATCATCAGTGGATTCAAAACAGTCAGTGGTTACCTAAAGCATCCAGGCTATCCACATATCAGAAATACAAAAAAATTAAAAAATTAAAAAAATTGTCACCCTGATGAAAACTTGGCAAACAGGCGTCTTGGTGACACCAAAAGATAAAATCAAGAAAATAGTAAAGAGAAAAATTTCATCCAATGGTGAAAACCTGGCAAACAGGCGCCCTGGATAAGTACCATGATGAAAACCTGGCAAACAGGCGTCATGTGTAAAATAAATCATCTATGTGAATTTTTACACTTGGGGGCAAGTCGTCTCATTTCCCATGCCTTCCTCATGACATTTACATCCATCTAAGCCCTATCATTTCCATCCATTTTCCCACTTACCTTGGTCTTGACATAAAAGTAGCACACATAAATCATGCTTTGGGAAAACTCTTGACATGTCTATCCTTTAGTCATACACGATTCACGAAACATCATGTCATTGACCATCATAGTCTTATTGTCCTTGTACGATATAGTCCTTGAAAATCATATGACAATTCCCTTAGTCTCATGTCTCTCATCTTTTACCAAGGCCACCCCCTATCCTTTTATGCTTGTCATCTATCTTGGCTTTCCCTTGTCAAACGGTCTAAGGATAATCATCATCCCATCTAGTCCTAACCAAGTCATTCCAAATGCAACGAGTCTAATCCATACAAGCACATTATCCAAAACATTTACTTGACTGTATTCTTGGCCCAGCTGTAGACATCCATACTTTCGTCACATTATCGTCATCGTCCTCACATTGTTTCGGGATGCGTCCTTCCCACGTCAAACAACGTTGTCATCACCTGTCAATTGGTATTTAGCTTGACTAGGGGCACAATCATGTTTGTCCTTGGATTCTCATGTGTAGGCATCAATCATATGCATTTGTCATGATCCTCTTAAACGTCAAAATCCAAAAAAATAAAAATGGAAAAATATCCTAAAAGACAAAACATCATAAAATGTCATAAAAAAAAGACAAAAACATCATAAATGTCCTAAAGAAAGACCAAAAACATTATAAAATGTCCTGAAGAAAGACCAAAAACATCAAAAAATGTCCTGAAAAAAGACTTAAAAATCATAAAATGTCTAGAGAAAAACATAAAAACATTCAAATCAATGTCAAAATCCTAAAAATGGAGTCAAAGTCAGTCATGTTAGTTAATCCATGTCATTGTCGAACTACGTTGTCTCTGCGCATTTGCTACATAGGCAAGGCCATCGGTCGATGAGTCCTTGAGACATTAGGTCAGTCCTTTTAGAGTTGGTCCAAATAAAATCTGTGGAATTTGTCTGGCTCGTCACATCGGTCAAATAATTTAGATAGTCAAACTCGAACACAAGACAGTCATTTGAAATGTCAATGTCAAAATTGGTCAAAATTAGACAGTACAGTCCAATCAATCATACAGTCAACATCAATCAACTTGCCAAAACACATTAGTCAAAACAATGTCAATCTCGTCACTCTTTGGTCCTCTTCAAGATGTGTCCTTCTTGGAGTTAGACCTCGTCAAAATGTTCTTTGCCTTTTCAGGATGTGTCCTTCCTGACAATAGGCCCCGTCAAACCGACAACACCGTCAAATTGCCAAAACTCTTAAACTGTCAAAACTGTCAAACTGACAAGAATTCAATCTTTGGCAAACAAACATTGGCAAACAAAATTACATGGCTATTAATCTTTCTGGTCTTTCTTATCTTATCTTTTGGCTATCTTGGCTATTTTATCTTATATTTTTTACTATCTTGTCTTTTTGGTCATGTTACTAGCTACCTCGAGGATGTCCCATGAAGGATTTAGAGGTGCGATGACGTCTCCTGGCCTATTTTATTTTCTTTGACTGCTGTCTGTGGATTGTCTTGACAAAAAGACTAGGGCAACTTCGTCTTTAGTATGAGTTAGGACATTCCTTGTCTGTGACTGTCTATTTTTCAAGTGGATGACCTTGCACACCTTGGTCTACGTCATACCATTGTGTTTGTTGTCCATTTGTGTCATTTTTACCACCCAATGATGATTAAGAGCAATAAATATTGGTCCTATGGCAATGTTTTGAAGGATTTGGTCTAGGAACTAACATGCATCTTCTTTAGTCTTGTCATCTTCTCTCACTCGTCTCATATAGGCATTGCATCCATATCATCATCCATATCTTTTGCACTAACATTTCTTTGTCTCTTCATATTCTAGTCTTCTCATCAATTTCGAGAGCACACTTATGTTCTTGGAACCTGTCTGTCCTCTCGAGGGGGCATACCGTAACCCTCTTCATCATTCTTCCTCATCTTATTTTGCACTGGGGCATTTTTTGACTTATTTTCTTTGTCACAATGCGACAAGTGACATTATGACAAAGAGGGGAAAAATGTAGACACCTAAAAATGACCTAGGCCTGCAAGCTTCATTTTT